>JAHCLQ010000865.1:0-75394 GCA_023678885.1 Pogostemon cablin
TTTGATGCATATTTTCTTCATTTTGATGAAGATTTACTCCATTCGTTCAATATTTCCTTGGTTTTATGCATATTTTCTTCATTTTGATGCATATTTACTTCATTACGATCAATATTTCCTTCGTTTCGATGTATATTTACTTCATTTTGATGCATATTTACTTCATTACGATCCATTTCCTTCGTTTTGATGCTTATTTAACATCATTTTGATGCATATTTACCTCATTCAGATCTACATTTCATTCGTTTCGAAGCCTTATTTCTTTCATTTCGATAAATATTTACTTCATTTTGATGCATTTTTACTTCATTGGATTCAAACATTTCCTTTGTTACGATGCATATTTACTTTATTTTGTTGCATAATTACTTCATCAGATCAACATTTTTTATCGTTTCGATACATATTTACTTAATTTTGATGCATATTTACTTCACTATGATCAACATTTCCTTTGTTTCGATGTATGTTTCCTTAATTTGATTGCATATTTACTTCATTACGATCAACATTTCCTTCCATTCGATGCATATATCCATCATTTCGATGCATATTTCCTTCGTTTCGATGTATATAATTACTTCATTTCGATGAATATTTACTTAATTTCGATGCATATTTTCTTCATTTTGATGCATATTTACTTCATTACGATAAACATTTTATTCGTTTCAATGCATATTTACTTCATTTTGATGCATGTTTACCTCATTATGAACAATATTTCTTTCGTTTCGAAGCATATTTCTTTCGTTTTGATGCACATTTACTTCATTTTGATGCTCATTTTCTCGTTTCGATGCATATTTACTTCATTTCGATGCATATTTTCTTCATTTTGATGCATATTTACTTCATTTTGATGCATGTTTACCTCATTATGAACAATATTTCTTTCGTTTCGATGCATATTTCTTTCGTTTTGATGCACATTTACTTCATTTTGATGCTCATTTTCTCGTTTCGATGCATATTTACTTCATTTCGATGCATATTTTCTTCATTTTGATGCATATTTACTTCATTGCGATCAACATTTCCTTCGTTTCGATGCATATTTCTTTCGTTTCAATGAATATTTACTTCATTTTGATGCATATTTACTTCATTGCGATCAACATTTCCTTCGTTTTGATGCATATTTTCTTCATTTTGATGCATAATTACTTGATTACGATCAATATTTCCTTCGTTTCGATGTATATTTACTTCATTTTGATGCATATTTACTTTATTACGAACAACATTTTCTTCGTTTTGATGCTTATTTACATCATTTTGATGCATATTTACCTCATTAAGATCTACATTTCCTTCGTTTCGAAGCATATTTCTCTCATTTCGATAAATATTTACTTCATTTTGATGCATATTTACTTTATTTTGTTGCAGATTTACTTCATTACGTTCAACATTTCCTTTGTTTTGATGCATATTTTCTTCATTTTGATGCATATTTACTTCATTACGATCAATATTTTCTTCATTTCGATATATATTTTGTCACGCCCCGACCCCAGACAGAACGCGACAACCGCCACGTTAACCATAAATTTTGCAGAATGGGTGCACTCCACTCCACAAAGTTTATAGAAAACGTAAGGCTTGCTATCAAGTACCTGTAGAACTGAACAACTGATAACAACGGGTACAACCCGAGGACATCATCTCATAAAGTATCAACAAGGATTTACAAAGGTACAAAATACAACGGTGTAACTTAGTTTAAAGAAAATATACATGAACGATATAACATCGCGAAGGTACAAAAAGAACATTAAGGGGGTCACCAAATATAAACTATACAATCTCGCCAATGAATCCGTCAATTTACATAAAAGAGGAAGTACCCAAAACACGGATTGGATGACGAGCAAACGATAGGCAAACCTCCAACCAAAACGATATCAACAGCCTGAAAAGGAAAGAATGATGGGGGGTGAGCAAAACCACTAGCTCAGTGAGGTGATAAGCCGGTCACCCCGACCCTTATACGAAGCATGTATTCCACTCGCGGTTCATAACATAAAATCCCACATTTCGTCTCACAATAACTATTTCTCACTCAGTGTACATATTAATGAAAATAAAAACCTTAGTGCACATTTATGAATAACACAATTAGTTCAAACAACATGTTATCACATAAAAGACGCGTGGGTAGTCAATATCCTCCTCGAACTGAGCTCTCCGTCGAGAGACAGTCCAAGCCCGTCACCGTTACTCTAGATAAAATGCACATTAATATTCTTTCTCAATACGCCAAGTGCTAAAGTTCACAATTCAATATCGACGTGAATACTTGAAATGATCAAACATATAAACATATATGACATGCATGTCCCACACCGGTGACGTTGACTGAGCCTATAATAGACTGATCCATCTAACGATCACCCTCCAAAGTATCAGTATTTGGCAAATGGATAGGTGCCCCATTAGATCTAACTCACCCGGGTTTGCCAAGCAACGGGCAACTTGGTTGTCACTCTAACTCACCCGAACCGCGACAAATTCGGGCTACTTAATCAATGTCGCTCCAACTCACCCAAACCGTGACCAATTCGGGCTACTTAACCTTGGTACCAGGCATACATATGCATGTGCATCATAAGATGAATAACGACTCAAGTTAGAGTCTTAATTGGCACACAAGAATAACCAGAAATCAATAATACTCATAAAATAGCTAACATGACTCTAACCAGAGCAATCGAGCCAACCAGGCTCTTTACCACATAACACAATACCAAATAATTTTCTTATCAATTAATTAAAACTAAAATAAATGCACATTTATCGAGGGTCCACACTTCCCACAAGAGAAGGCGTTCCCGAATTATCAACTCACAAGGAAGTGATTAACTCTCTCCGGAATCTGAAGTCGGTCCCTTGCCCTTCGTCGATGGTTCTTTACCTAGAAAGGAGATGAGCAATTAATGACAAATTAAATATAACTAACTATTAGCGTTAACATCCCTTTCATTGCTAAAAACAAATCCTAATCGAGTTCAAACGAGTCGATATTAAATAAAAATGGCATGTAACTCCTTAACATCAGTTCCCAATCCCATATAACCATTTCAATACATTAACTAGACGAAACGATAGAAAATAAGTTTGAATTCGACATAAAAATTCTGAAATTTTCCTGCTAGCGGCAGTTTACGAGAAAAATCATAACTAATTGTAGAATAATCGGATTGAGGTGTTTCAAGTGGCTACGGAAAGCTAACGAGTTCAGCTACATACAGAAATTAAGTTTGCAAAGTTTCGAGGACAATAGCTATCTCGAAATCAGTTCGAACAGTCTACAAATTTCCCACATACCAAAAAGAAAAACCCCACAAAATTACAAAATTATGGAAGAAGGAAGCTTAATTCACACACCACTTACCTCAAAACAACTTAAAAACCACCTAGGATGAGGGTTGTAAGGGAGAATTTGGTCAACAAGGGTTTCTCCTCTTCCTCTCTTCTTTCCCCTCTTTTGCTTTTCTTCTCCCGTTCTTCTCTCTTTTTTTTTTTTTGAACTTTAGTCTTACTAATTATATATCAGCCCATTTAAGTGGGCTGAAACTTTGGGCCACAAAATAAATAAATAAATAAGTTTGGGCTTTCTAAAAAAATTCTAATTGGGCTTAATTGGGCTGACCTTTTGGGCCATAAAAATAAATAATTAGGTTTTGGGCTTTCTAACAAAAATCTAGTTGGACTAAGATAGGGCTGGCCTTTTGGGCCATAAAATAAATAATTAGGTTTTGGGCTTTCTAACAAAAATATAGTTGGGCTAAGATATTATAAAGTATCCCCTCCTCTAAAAAGTTTCGTCCTCGAAACATAAACGTACCTAGAGATGAAAAGAGATTTGGATGGTGTTGACGCATGACTGACTCTGGTTCCCATGTTTCTTCTTCAATTTGATCACTTCTCCATAGAATTCTCACCATAGGAATGGATTTGTTACGAAGCATTTTCTCTCGGCGATCCACAATTTGAACAGGTTGTACTTCGTACGATAGATTTTCCTTTAATACAACTGGGGGATCTTTGAGCACGTGCGAAGGATCTGGTTCGTATTTTCTAAGCATAGAGACATGGAAGACATCGTGAATCTTCGACAATTCCGATGGTAGCTCGAGTCGATACGCGACACGACCAATCCTTTGCACGATCGTAAACGGGCCAATATACCTTGGACTCAACTTTCCTCGACGGCGGAATCGCAACACGCCCTTCCATGGAGAAACTTTCAGAAAAACTTTGTCTCCTTCATTAAACTCCAAATCGCGCCTCCTATTATCTGCGTAACTTTTCTGTCGATCTTGCGCTGCCTTAAGTCTGTCTCGAATAAGTTGTATTTTTGTCTTCGCATCTTCGATAAGCTCTACTTGTTCGATTTGTCTCTCGCCAACCTCATCCCAAAAGAGTGGTGTTCGACACTTTCGGCCATACAGAGCTTCGTACGGGGGCATTCCAATGCTTGAATGATAATTGTTGTTATAAGCGAACTCCACCAAAGTTACGTACTTATCCCAGCTACCTCCCAAATTCAACACCACTGCACGTAACATGTCTTCTAGTGTCTGTATAGTTCTCTCTGACTGTCCATCAGTCTGTGGATGAAACGAGGTACTGAATAGTAATTTTGTACCTAGCGCTTTCTGAAGACTAGGCCAAAAACGGGAAGTGAATCTTGGATCACGGTCAGATATGATTGACACTGGTACTCCGTGCAATCTCACGATCTCATCGACATATAACTTGGCAAGTTTCTCTAAAGATTCGTTGGTATGCACTGGAAGGAAATGTGCCGATTTCGTCAGACGATCGACAATGACCCAAATTGAGTCATGACCCTTTTGGGTTCGAGGTAAACCAGAAACAAAATCCATTGTGACGTTTTCCCATTTCCACTCAGGAATAGGTAGTGGTTGAAGCATACCGGCTGGTTTTTGGTGTTCCGCTTTAATCTGTTGGCATGATAAGCACTTTGATACAAATTCAGTAATGTCCCGTTTCATACCTGGCCACCAATAATGCTCCCGAAGTGTTCTGTACATTTTGGTACTACCAGGATGCATAGCATAGGCTGAAGAATGGGCTTCCTCAAGAATAGCTCTACGAACATCAAGTTCTGATGGAACACAAACACGATTTTTAAAAGTAAGAAGTCCATCATCCCGAATTCGAAATTCGGTTTCTTTTCCTTGATTTAGGTTCACAATCTTCTGTTGTAAATAAACATCGTGTGATTGTCTTTCTCGAATTTGCTCGAACAAGGTAGGTCTAACCTCGAATTTGGCGATTAAGGCAGAATCATTAGACTTTTCACAATCGAGCGAAATGTGTAAAGATTTAAATTGCTCCAACATAGGAAGATAAAAAGATTGAATCGAAGCAAGTGAGGTAGAAGACTTTCTACTCAGAGCATCTGCAACAACGTTCGCCTTACCAGGATGATAATCGATGACTAAGTCATAGTCACTAATCAACTCTATCCATCGCCTTTGCCTGAGGTTGAGCTCCTTTTGGGTGGTGATATACTTTAAGCTCTTGTGATCAGTGAAAACCCGACAAGTTGCACCATACAGATAGTGCCTCCAGATCTTCAATGCAAAGACGATTGCAGCCAACTCTAAATCATGTGTAGGATAATTTTCTTCGTTCTTCTTCAATTGCCTTGAAGCGTAGGCAATAACCTTTCCTTCTTGCATGAGAACGCATCCTAATCCTTGTCTCGAGGCGTCGCTATAAATGGTAAATTCTCCAATCGCTGGGTCTGGCAAAGCAAGAATAGGAGCTGAAACGAGTCGTCTTTTCAATTCTTGAAATGCTTCGTCACATTCTTCATTCCATTCAAATTTTACCCCTTTTCGAGTCAATTTAGTCAAAGATGAAGCCAATAACGAAAAGTCTTTGACAAACCGTCGATAATATCCAGCTAATCCCAGAAAACTACGAATCTCTGTCACGTTCTTTGGACGCTCCCAATCTAGTATAGCTTGAATCTTCGCTGGATCGACGTAGATTCCTTCTTTAGAAATGTGATGACCCAAAAAGCTTACCTCGCGAAGCCAAAATTCACACTTCGAGAATTTAGCATAAAGCTGATTTTCTCTGAGAATGTTCAAAGCAATTCTTAGATGATGAGAATGCTCATCGTCCGATTTAGAATAAATAAGAATGTCATCAATGAAGATTATGACAAACTTATCTAAGTATGGCCGAAAGACCCGATTCATAAGATCCATAAAAGCTGCAGGAGCATTTGTGAGTCCAAAAGGCATAACACAGAATTCAAAATGACCGTATCTGGTTCGAAAAGCAGACTTAGGGATATCAGATTCCCTAATCTTGAGTTGGTGATAACCGGATCGCAAATCAATTTTTGAGAACACAGTTGCTCCTTGCAATTGATCAAACAGATCATCGATTCTTGGAAGAGGATATTTGTTCTTGATTGTCACCTTGTTCAATTGACGGTAGTCGACACATAGACGAAGTGATCCATCTTTCTTCTTGACAAAAAGAACTGGAGCACCCCATGGAGATGTGCTAGGTCGTATGAAACCCTTCTCCAATAATTCCCCAAGTTGTGTCTGGAGTTCCTTAAGCTCAGCAGGCGACATTCGATATGGAGTAATCGATATAGGTGTGATTCCAGGAAGTACGTCAATGGAAAAATCAATCTCTCGATTCGGAGGTTGTCCTGGTAAGTCTTCGGGAAAGACATCAGGAAATTCATTCACGATTGGGATGTCATCTAGTTTAGTTTCAGAAAGAGAAGTATCGATGACAAATGCCAAGAATGCCTCACAACCCTTACGCATTAATTTATGCGCAGTCAACATTGAAATAAAAGAGAGAGATCTCGTTTGAAGTTTACCCTCAAAAACAAGTTCTGAGAATCCTGGTCTACGAAAAATAACAAGCTTCTCGTGGCAATCGAGAATTGCATGATGAGAAGAAAGCCAATCCATGCCAAAAATAACATCAAGATCAATCAAAGGCAATGGTATCAATTCAGCCTCTAAAATGACATCTTTGATCTTCAATGGACAACCAAGGAATACCGAATCACGAATTAGACGCTCTCCAAGAGGGGTATGAACGATGATTCCAGGTGACAAATGAGAGATAGGATAATCTAAGATCGCAGTAAGATCCTCTCGGATATAAGACCTATCAGAACCTGGGTCAAATAAAGCGTAGACCTGATGATCTCCCACAAACACATGGCCTAAAGAAGCAATATTAGGTGAGATTGTGATTTAAAAATTTGAAAAGATATAATTTCTTATGAATGTTTTATTCGTAATCAAGTGGCATAACAAGGCGGGGTTAGATTTAGCATGTGAAAATACTCAAATTATAAATTACCTGTCACAACCTTCAGATCTGAGCGAGCCTCTTCTTGGGAAATATGAAATACTCTAGTTTGCTTCCTTCCTTGCATAGGTGATTGAGTACTAGGGCCGCTTGAGGCATCGGGCACTCTGGTAACTGCAGATCGAGTATCTCTGGGTGTAGAATATGTTAGTTTACCACGAAGCTGACCAGAACCCTGACTGCTCGTTCCCATAAGCTGAGGACAAGAACTTCGCATATGCCCCGGCTGTCGACACTGAAAACATACTTGAGGAGCCTTACAGGGGCCGTCATGATATTTTAGGCAATTCTGGCACTTGCGATTTTCACCAACCGATCCCGAGACATTGCTCCTGCCTCTACCAAACTGCTCCCGAGGTTGAGGAAAACTAATAGATACCGAACTTGGTGCGCCACGCGAAGATCCCACACCCCTATACACCTTCGATGCATTTCCTGGAAATGCGCTCCCTTGCCTTTTCTTTTGAGATCGTTCTGCAAGCTTATGTCTCGCCTGAACTAAACCTTCTACCCTCAGGGCTTCTTCTACGAGATCGTCAAGACTCTCGTACTTGTCTCCAGACTTGATGCGATCTCGAATATTTAAATTAAGACCATCTTCAAATCTCTTGCATAAGTCTCTCGTCGTATATGACTCAGGAGCGAATTCTCGCAATTCCAGAAATTTGCTTTCGTACTCAACGACCGACATAATGCCTTGAAAGAGGTTGAAGAACTCCTTTCTCTTCTGATCCTTGATGTACTGAGAGAAGTATCGATCTTTGAATCGTTCCACAAAGATAGCCCACGTAATAGTAACCGAAGATGTCTCTTTTAGATTCTGCCACCATCGTCGTGCATCTGGGCCTAACTGCTTGGTCGCAATGACCACACGATAACATTCTTCAATCATCAAAGTGTCAAAGGTCTCTGTAATCTCCTTTAACCATGCCCCCGCTTTAGAAACATCTCTTGCACCGTCAAATTTCGATGTCCCCATGTTTTCAACTGCTTTCACCAAATCAGGTATAAAAAGTGCACCTCGAGAAGTAGAACCTCCTAAAGCCATTTCTGGAGTAAAAACCGGTACCTTAGTTGTAGGTTGAATCGATTCATTAGCATGAAGAACCTCTTCAGTGACAGTCGTAGTTGTATGAGCAGTTGTAGGTGGTGGAACACCATGTATTCGAATGTGATCATAATACAATTGGTACTGCTCGGGTGTCATCATGTGCTCAACCCGCAACTGGGCCCGTGGTTGCTCTACCTGGAAAACCGGCACCCTATGATCAGAATTGATAGGGTCCGTAGCCGTCGGAGGAACGGCATGATCAGAAGAAACATGTCCTCGAGGTCCACGAGGAACAGAAGAGAGTAGAGGACTCGGAGGATCACGAGGAGCGTGTCCTCGACCTCGACCTCGACCTCGACGACGAACTGGAGGTGCCATAATGACTGAAAGGAAGAAAGGAAAGAAAATGCAAGGTCAACATCAAGGTAATACGATACCTTAGGATGACATAGAAACAAAGTTGGACTCATTGGCTCGACTAAAAAAGAATGAGAATCATAAAACCAGGCTCTGATACCAAGAAAGTTGTCACGCCCCGACCCCAGACAGAACGCGACAACCGCCACGTTAACCATAAATTTTGCAGAATGGGTGCACTCCACTCCACAAAGTTTATAGAAAACGTAAGGCTTGCTATCAAGTACCTGTAGAACTGAACAACTGATAACAACGGGTACAACCCGAGGACATCATCTCATAAAGTATCAACAAGGATTTACAAAGGTACAAAATACAACGGTGTAACTTAGTTTAAAGAAAATATACATGAACGATATAACATCGCGAAGGTACAAAAAGAACATCAAGGGGGTCACCAAATATAAACTATACAATCTCGCCAATGAATCCGTCAATTTACATAAAAGAGGAAGTACCCAAAACACGGATTGGATGACGAGCAAACAATAGGCAAACCTCCAACCAAAACGATATCAACAGCCTGAAAAGGAAAGAATGATGGGGGTGAGCAAAACCACTAGCTCAGTGAGGTGATAAGCCGGTCACCCCGACCCTTATACGAAGCAGGTATTCCACTCGCGGTTCATAACATAAAATCCCACATTTCGTCTCACAATAACTATTTCTCACTCAGTGTACATATTAATGAAAATAAAAACCTTAGTGCACATTTATGAATAACACAATTAGTTCAAACAACATGTTATCACATAAAAGACGCGTGGGTAGTCAATATCCTCCTCGAACTGAGCTCTCCGTCGAGAGACAGTCCAAGCCCGTCACCGTTACTCTAGATAAAATGCACATTAATATTCTTTCTCAATACGCCAAGTGCTAAAGTTCACAATTCAATATCGACGTGAATACTTGAAATGATCAAACATATAAACATATATGACATGCATGTCCCACACCGGTGACGTTGACTGAGCCTATAATAGACTGATCCATCTAACGATCACCCTCCAAAGTATCAGTATTTGGCAAATGGATAGGTGCCCCGTTAGATCTAACTCACCCGGGTTTGCCAAGCAACGGGCAACTTGGTTGTCACTCTAACTCACCCGAACCGCGACAAATTCGGGCTACTTAATCAATGTCGCTCCAACTCACCCAAACCGTGACCAATTCGGGCTACTTAACCTTGGTACCAGGCATACATATGCATGTGCATCATAAGATGAATAACGACTCAAGTTAGAGTCTTAATTGGCACACAAGAATAACCAGAAATCAATAATACTCATAAAATAGCTAACATGACTCTAACCAGAGCAATCGAGCCAACCAGGCTCTTTACCACATAACACAATACCAAATAATTTTCTTATCAATTAATTAAAACTAAAATAAATGCACATTTATCGAGGGTCCACACTTCCCACAAGAGAAGGCGTTCCCGAATTATCAACTCACAAGGAAGTGATTAACTCTCTCCGGAATCTGAAGTCGGTCCCTTGCCCTTCGTCGATGGTTCTTTACCTAGAAAGGAGATGAGCAATTAATGACAAATTAAATATAACTAACTATTAGCGTTAACATCCCTTTCATTGCTAAAAACAAATCCTAATCGAGTTCAAACGAGTCGATATTAAATAAAAATGGCATGTAACTCCTTAACATCAGTTCCCAATCCCATATAACCATTTCAATACATTAACTAGACGAAACGATAGAAAATAAGTTTGAATTCGACATAAAAATTCTGAAATTTTCCTGCTAGCGGCAGTTTACGAGAAAAATCATAACTAATTGTAGAATAATCGGATTGAGGTGTTTCAAGTGGCTACGGAAAGCTAACGAGTTCAGCTACATACAGAAATTAAGTTTGCAAAGTTTCGAGGACAATAGCTATCTCGAAATCAGTTCGAACAGTCTACAAATTTCCCACATACCAAAAAGAAAAACCCCACAAAATTACAAAATTATGGAAGAAGGAAGCTTAATTCACACACCACTTACCTCAAAACAACTTAAAAACCACCTAGGATGAGGGTTGTAAGGGAGAATTTGGTCAACAAGGGTTTCTCCTCTTCCTCTCTTCTTTCCCCTCTTTTGCTTTTCTTCTCCCGTTCTTCTCTCTTTTTTTTTTTTTAACTTTAGTCTTACTAATTATATATCAGCCCATTTAAGTGGGCTGAAACTTTGGGCCACAAAATAAATAAATAAATAAGTTTGGGCTTTCTAAAAAAATTCTAATTGGGCTTAATTGGGCTGACCTTTTGGGCCATAAAAATAAATAATTAGGTTTTGGGCTTTCTAACAAAAATCTAGTTGGACTAAGATAGGGCTGGCCTTTTGGGCCATAAAATAAATAATTAGGTTTTGGGCTTTCTAACAAAAATATAGTTGGGCTAAGATATTATATATTTACTTCATTTTGATGCATATTTACTTCATTACGATCAACATTTCCTTCGTTGTGATGCTTATTTACACCATTTTTATGCATATTATCTCATTAAGATCTACATTTCCTTCGTTTCGATGCATATTTCTTTCGTTTCAATGAACATTTACTTTATTTTGATGCATATTTACTTCATTGCGATCAAAATTTCCTTCGTTTCGATGCATATTTACTTCATTTTGATGCATATTTACCTCATTACGATCAACATTCCCTTCGTTTCGATGCATATTTTTTTTTTGTTTTGATGCATATTTACTTCATTTTGATGCTCATTTTCTTGTTTCGATGCATATTTACTTCATTTTGATTCAAATTTTGATGCATTTTTCTTTCGTTTCAATTGATATTTGCTTTATTTTGATGCATATTTTCTTCATTTTGATGAAGATTTACTCCATTCGTTCAACATTTCCTTCGTTTTATGCATATTTTCTTCATTTTGATGCATATTTACTTCATTACGATCAATATTTCCTTCGTTTCGATGTATATTTACTTCATTTTGATGCATATTTACTTCATTACGATCATCATTTCCTTCGTTTTGATACTTATTTACATCATTTTGATGCATATTTGCCTCATTCTGATCTACATTTCCTTAGTTTCGAAGCATATTTCTTTCATTTCGATAAATATTTACTTCATTTTGATGCATATTTACTTCATTGCTATCAACATTTCCTTCGTTACGATGCATATTTACTTCATTTTGTTGCATAATTACTTCATTCAGATCAACATTTTTATCGTTTCGATACATATTTACTTAATTTTGATGCATATTTACTTCACTACGATCAACATTTCCTTTGTTCCGATGTATGTTTCCTTCATTATGATGCATATTTACTTCATTACGATCAACATTTCCTTCGATTCGATGCATATATCCATCATTTAGATGCATATTTCCTTCGTTTCGATGTATATAATTACTTCATTTCGATGAATATTTACTCAATTTCGATGCATGTTTTCTACATTTTGATGCATATTTACTTCATTACAATCAACATTTCATTCGTTTCAATGCATATTTACTTCATTTTGATGCATGTTTACCTCATTATGAACAACATTTCTTTCGTTTAGATGCATATTTCTTTCGTTTTGATGCACATTTACTTCATTTTGATGCTCATTTTCTCGTTTCGATGCATATTTACTTCATTCTGATTCAAATTTTGATGCATATTTACTTGGTTTCGATGCATATTTCCTTCATTTCGATTGATATTTACTTAATTTTGATGCATATTTACTAAATTACAATCAACATTTTCTTCGTTTCGATGCATATTTACTTTATTTTTATGGATATTTACTTCATTACGATCAACATTTCTTTCGTTTTGATGCATATTTACTTCATTTCGATGCATATTTCTTTCATTTTGATGCATATTTACTTTATTACGACCAATATTTCCTTCGTTTCGATGCATATTTACTTCATTATGATGCATTTACCTCATTATGATCAATATTTCCTTCGTTTCGACGCATATTTCTTTTGTTTTGATGGACATTTACCCATTTTAATGCTCATTTTCTAGTTTCGATGCATATTCACTTCATTTTGATTCAAATTTTGATGCATAATTTCTTCATTTTGATTGATATTTACTTCGTTTTGATGCATATTTCCATCATTTTGATGCATATTTACTTCATTGCGATCAACATTTCCTTCGATTCGATGCATATTTCCTACATTTCGATGTATATTTCCTTCATTTTGATTCAGATTTACTTCATTATGTTCAACATTTCCTTTGTTTTGATGCATGTTTTCTTCATTTTGATGCATATTAATTTCATTACGATCAATATTTTCTTCATTTCGATGTATATTTACTTCATTTTGATGCATATTTACTTCATTACGATCAACATTTCCTTCGTTTTGATGCTTATTTACATCATTTTGATGCATATTACCTAATTAAGATCTACATTTCCTTCGTTTCGATGCATATTTCTTTCGTTTCAATGAATATTTACTTCATTTTGATGCATATTTACTTCATTGCGATCAACATTTCCTTCGTTTTGATGCATATTTTCTTCATTTTGATGAATATTTACTTGATTACGATCAATATTTCCTTCGTTTCGATGTATATTTACTTCATTTTGATGCATATTTACTTTATTACGAACAACATTTTCTTCGTTTTGATGCTTATTTACATCATTTTGATGCATATTTACCTCATTAAGATCTACATTTCCTTCGTTTCGAAGCATATTTCTCTCATTTCGATAAATATTTACTTCATTTTGATGCATATTTACTTTATTTTGTTGCAGATTTACTTCATTACGTTGAACATTTCCTTTGTTTTGATGCATATTTTCTTCATTTTGATGCATATTTACTTCATTACGATCAATATTTTCTTCATTTCGATATATATTTACTTCATTTTGATGCATATTTACTTCATTACCATCAACATTTCCTTCGTTGTGATGCTTATTTACACCATTTTTATGCATATTACCTCATTAAGATCTACATTTCCTTCGTTTCGATGCATATTTCTTTCGTTTCAATGAACATTTACTTCATTTTGATGCATATTTACTTCATTGCGATCAACATTTCCTTCGTTTCGATGCATATTTACTTCATTTTGATGCATATTTACCTCATTACGATCAACATTCCCTTCGTTTCGATGCATATTTTTTTTGTTTTGATGCATATTTACTTCATTTTGATGCTCATTTTCTTGTTTCGATGCATATTTCATTTTGATTCAAATTTTGATGCATTTTTCTTTCGTTTCAATTGATATTTACTTTATTTTGATGCATATTTTCTTCATTTTGATGAAGATTTACTCCATTCGTTCAATATTTCCTTGGTTTTATGCATATTTTCTTCATTTTGATGCATATTTACTTCATTACGATCAATATTTCCTTCGTTTCGATGTATATTTAATTCATTTTGATGCATATTTACTTTATTACGATAAACATTTCCTTCGTTTTGATGCTTATTTACATCATTTTGATGCATATTACCTAATTAAGATCTACATTTCCTTCGTTTCGATGCATATTTCTTTCGTTTCAGTGAATATTTACTTCATTTTGATGCATATTTACTTCATTGCGATCAACATTTCCTTCGTTTTGATGCATATTTTCTTCATTTTGATGAATATTTACTTGATTACGATCAATATTTCCTTCGTTTCGATGTATATTTACTTCATTTTGATGCATATTTACTTCATTACGAACAACATTTTCTTCGTTTTGATGCTTATTTACATCATTTTGATGCATATTACCTCATTAAGATCTACATTTCCTTCGTTTCGATGCATATTTCTTTCATTTCAATGAATATTTACTTCATTTTGATGCATATTTACTTCATTGTGATCAACATTTCCTTCGTTTCGATGCATATTTCTTTCGTTTCAATGAATATTTACTTCATTTTGATGCATATTTACTTCATTGTGATCAACATTTCCTTCGTTTTGATGCATATTTTCTTCATTTTGATGCATATTTACTTGATTACGATCAATATTTCCTTCGTTTCGATGTATATTTACTTCATTTTGATGCATATTTACTTCATTACGAAAAACATTTTCTTCGTTTTAATGCTTATTTACATCATTTTGATGCATATTTACCTCATTAAGATCTACATTTCCTTCGTTTCGAAGCATATTTCTCTCATTTCGATAAATATTTATTTCATTTTGATGGATATTTACTTTATTTTGATGCAGATTTACTTCATTACGTTCAACATTTCCTTTGTTTTGATGCATATTTTCTTCATTTTGATGCATATTTACATCATTACGATCAATATTTTCTTCATTTCGATGTATATTTACTTCATTTTGATGCATATTTACTTCATTACGATCAACATTTCCTTCGTTTTGATGCTTATTTACACCATTTTGATGTATATTACCTCATTAAGATCTACATTTCCTTCGTTTCGATGCATATTTCTTTCGTTTCAATGAATATTTACTTCATTTTGATGCATATTTACTTCATTGCCTTCAACATTTCCTTCGTTTCGATGCATATTTACTTCATTTTGATGCATATTTACCTTATTACGATAAACATTCCCTTCGTTTCGATGCATATTTTTTTTGTTTTGATGCATATTTACTTCATTTTGATGCTCATTTTCTTGTTTCGATGCATATTTACTTCATTTTGATTCAAATTTTGATGCATTTTTCTTTCGTTTCAATTGATATTTACATTATTTTGATGCATATTTCCTTCATTTTGATGAAGATTTACTCCATTACGTTCAACATTTCTTTCGTTTTATGCATATTTTCTTCATTTTGATGCATATTTACTTCATTACGATCAATATTTCCTTCGTTTCGATGTATATTTACTTCATTTTGATGCATATTTACTTCATTACGATCACCATTTCCTTCGTTTTGATGCTTATTTACATCATTTTGATGCATATTTACCTCATTCAGATCTACATTTCATTCGTTTCGAAGCATATTTCTTTCATTTCGATAAATATTTACTTCATTTTGATGCATATTTACTTCATTGTGATCAACATTTCCTTTGTTACGATGCATATTTACTTTATTTTGTTGCATAATTACTTCATTCAGATCAACATTTTTATCGTTTCGATACATATTTACTTAATTTTGATGCATATTTACTTCACTATGATCAACATTTCCTTTGTTTCGATGTATGTTTCCTTCATTCTGATGCATATTTACTTCATTACGATCAACATTTCCTTCCATTCGATGCATATATCCATCATTTCGATGCATATTTCCTTCGTTTCGATGTATATAATTACTTCATTTCGATGAATATTTACTTAATTTCGATGCATATTTTCTTCATTTTGATGCATATTTACTTCATTACGATAAACATTTTATTCGTTTCAATGCATATTTACTTCATTTTGATGCATGTTTACCTCATTATGAACAATATTTCTTTCGTTTCGATGCATATTTCTTTCGTTTTGATGCACATTTACTTCATTTTGATGCTCATTTTCTCGTTTCGATGCATATTTACTTCATTTCGATGCATATTTTCTTCATTTTGATGCATATTTACTTCATTTTGATGCATGTTTACCTCATTATGAACAATATTTCTTTCGTTTCGATGCATATTTCTTTCGTTTTGATGCACATTTACTTCATTTTGATGCTCATTTTCTCGTTTCGATGCATATTTACTTCATTTCGATGCATATTTTCTTCATTTTGATGCATATTTACTTCATTGCGATCAACATTTCCTTCGTTTCGATGCATATTTCTTTCGTTTCAATGAATATTTACTTCATTTTGATGCATATTTACTTCATTGCGATCAACATTTCCTTCGTTTTGATGCATATTTACTTCATTTTGATGCATATTTACTTGATTACGATCAATATTTCCTTCGTTTCGATGTATATTTACTTCATTTTGATGCATATTTACTTTATTACGAACAACATTTTCTTCGTTTTGATGCTTATTTACATCATTTTGATGCATATTTACCTCATTAAGATCTACATTTACTTCGTTTCGAAGCATATTTCTCTCATTTCGATAAATATTTACTTCATTTTGATGCATATTTACTTTATTTTGTTGCAGATTTACTTCATTACGTTCAACATTTCCTTTGTTTTGATGCATATTTTCTTCATTTTGATGCATATTTACTTCATTACGATCAATATTTTCTTCATTTCGATATATATTTACTTCATTTTGATGCATATTTACTTCATTACGATCAACATTTCCTTCGTTGTGATGCTTATTTACACCATTTTTATGCATATTATCTCATTAAGATCTACATTTCCTTCGTTTCGATGCATATTTCTTTCGTTTCAATGAACATTTACTTCATTTTGATGCATATTTACTTCATTGCGATCAAAATTTCCTTCGTTTCGATGCATATTTACTTCATTTTGATGCATATTTACCTCATTACGATCAACATTCCCTTCGTTTCGATGCATATTTTTTTTGTTTTGATGCATATTTACTTCATTTTGATGCTCATTTTCTTGTTTCGATGCATATTTACTTCATTTTGATTCAAATTTTGATGCATTTTTCTTTCGTTTCAATTGATATTTTCTTTATTTTGATGCATATTTTCTTCATTTTGATGAAGATTTACTCCATTCGTTCAACATTTCCTTCGTTTTATGCATATTTTCTTCATTTTGATGCATATTTACTTCATTACGATCAATATTTCCTTCGTTTCGATGTATATTTACTTCATTTTGATGCATATTTACTTCATTACGATCATCATTTCCTTCGTTTTGATACTTATTTACATCATTTTGATGCATATTTGCCTCATTCTGATCTACATTTCCTTAGTTTCGAAGCATATTTCTTTCATTTCGATAAATATTTACTTCATTTTGATGCATATTTACTTCATTGCGATCAACATTTCCTTCGTTACGATGCATATTTACTTCATTTTGTTGCATAATTACTTCATTCAGATCAACATTTTTATCGTTTCGATACATATTTACTTAATTTTGATTCATATTTACTTCACTACGATCAACATTTCCTTTGTTCCGATGTATGTTTCCTTCATTATGATGCATATTTACTTCATTACGATCAACATTTCCTTCGATTCAATGCATATATCCATCATTTAGATGCATATTTCCTTCGTTTCGATGTATATAATTACTTCATTTCGATGAATATTTACTTAATTTCGATGCATGTTTTCTACATTTTGATGCATATTTACTTCATTACAATCAACATTTCATTCGTTTCAATGCATATTTACTTCATTTTGATGCATGTTTACCTCATTATGAACAACATTTCTTTCGTTTAGATGCATATTTCTTTCGTTTTGATGCACATTTACTTCATTTTGATGCTCATTTTCTCGTTTCGATGCATATTTACTTCATTCTGATTCAAATTTTGATGCATATTTACTTGGTTTCGATGCATATTTCCTTCATTTCGATTGATATTTACTTAATTTTGATGCATATTTACTAAATTACAATCAACATTTTCTTCGTTTCGATGCATATTTACTTTATTTTTATGGATATTTACTTCATTACGATCAACATTTCTTTCGTTTTGATGCATATTTACTTCATTTCGATGCATATTTCTTTCATTTTGATGCATATTTACTTTATTACGACCAATATTTCCTTCGTTTCGATGCATATTTACTTCATTATGATGCATTTACCTCATTATGAACAATATTTCCTTCGTTTCGACGCATATTTCTTTTGTTTTGATGGACATTTACCCATTTTAATGCTCATTTTCTAATTTCGATGCATATTCACTTCATTTTGATTCAAATTTTGATGCATAATTTCTTCATTTTGATTGATATTTACTTCGTTTTGATGCATATTTCCATCATTTTGATGCATATTTACTTCATTGCGATCAACATTTCCTTCGATTCGATGCATATTTCCTACATTTCGATGTATATTTCCTTCATTTTGATTCAGATTTACTTCATTATGTTCAACATTTCCTTTGTTTTGATGCATGTTTTCTTCATTTTGATGCATATTAATTTCATTACGATCAATATTTTCTTCATTTCGATGTATATTTACTTCATTTTGATGCATATTTACTTCATTACGATCAACATTTCCTTCGTTTTGATGCTTATTTACATCATTTTGATGCATATTACCTAATTAAGATCTACATTTCCTTCGTTTCGATGCATATTTCTTTCGTTTCAATGAATATTTACTTCATTTTGATGCATATTTACTTCATTGCGATCAACATTTCCTTCGTTTTGATGCATATTTTCTTCATTTTGATGAATATTTACTTGATTACGATCAATATTTCCTTCGTTTCGATGTATATTTACTTCATTTTGATGCATATTTACTTTATTACGAACAACATTTTCTTCGTTTTGATGCTTATTTACATCATTTTGATGCATATTTACCTCATTAAGATCTACATTTCCTTCGTTTCGAAGCATATTTCTCTCATTTCGATAAATATTTACTTCATTTTGATGCATATTTACTTTATTTTGTTGCAGATTTACTTCATTACGTTGAACATTTCCTTTGTTTTGATGCATATTTTCTTCATTTTGATGCATATTTACTTCATTACGATCAATATTTTCGTCATTTCGATATATATTTACTTCATTTTGATGCATATTTACTTCATTACGATCAACATTTCCTTCGTTGTGATGCTTATTTACACCATTTTTATGCATATTACCTCATTAAGATCTACATTTCCTTCGTTTCGATGCATATTTCTTTCGTTTCAATGAACATTTACTTCATTTTGATGCATATTTACTTCATTGCGATCAACATTTCCTTCGTTTCGATGCATATTTACTTCATTTTGATGCATATTTACCTCATTACGATCAACATTCCCTTCGTTTCGATGCATATTTTTTTTGTTTTGATGCATATTTACTTCATTTTGATGCTCATTTTCTTGTTTCGATGCATATTTACTTCATTTTGATTCAAATTTTGATGCATTTTTCTTTCGTTTCAATTGATATTTGCTTTATTTTGATGCATATTTTCTTCATTTTGATGAAGATTTACTCCATTCGTTCAACATTTCCTTCGTTTTATGCATATTTTCTTCATTTTGATGCATATTTACTTCATTACGATCAATATTTCCTTCGTTTCGATGTATATTTACTTCATTTTGATGCATATTTACTTCATTACGATCATCATTTCCTTCGTTTTGATACTTATTTACATCATTTTGATGCATATTTGCTTCATTCTGATCTACATTTCCTTAGTTTCGAAGCATATTTCTTTCATTTCGATAAATATTTACTTCATTTTGATGCATATTTACTTCATTGCGATCAACATTTCCTTCGTTACGATGCATATTTACTTCATTTTGTTGCATAATTACTTCATTCAGATCAACATTTTTATCGTTTCGATACATATTTACTTAATTTTGATGCATATTTACTTCACTACGATCAACATTTCCTTTGTTCCGATGTATGTTTCCTTCATTATGATGCATATTTACTTCATTACGATCAACATTTCCTTCGATTCGATGCATATATCCATCATTTCGATGCATATTTCCTTCGTTTCGATGTATATAATTACTTCATTTCGATGAATATTTACTTAATTTCGATGCATGTTTTCTTCATTTTGATGCATATTTACTTCATTACGATCAACATTTCATTCGTTTCAATGCATATTTACTTCATTTTGATGCATATTTACCCATTATGAACAACATTTCTTTCGTTTCGATGCATATTTCTTTCGTTTTGATGCACATTTACTTCATTTTGATGCTCATTTTCTCGTTTCGATGCATATTTACTTCATTCTGATTCAAATTTTGATGCATATTTACTTCGTTTCGATGCATATTTCCTTCATTTCGATTGATATTTACTTAATTTTGATGCATATTTACTAAATTACAATCAACATTTTCTTCGTTTCGATGCATATTTACTTTATTTTTATGGATATTTACTTCATTACGATCAACATTTCTTTCGTTTTGATGCATATTTACTTCATTTCGATGCATATTTCTTTCATTTTGATGCATATTTACTTTATTACGACCAATATTTCCTTCGTTTCGATGCATATTTACTTCATTATGATGCATTTACCTCATTATGATCAATATTTCCTTCGTTTCGACGCATATTTCTTTTGTTTTGATGGACATTTACTTCATTTTGATGCTAATTTTCTAGTTTCGATGCATATTTACTTCATTTTGATTCAAATATTTATGCATAATTTCTTCATTTTGATTGATATTTACTTCGTTTTGATGCATATTTCCATCATTTTGATGCATATTTACTTCATTGCGATCAACATTTCCTTCGATTCGATGCATATTTCCTACATTTTGATGTATATTTCCTTCATTTTGATTCAGATTTACTTCATTATGTTTAACATTTCCTTTGTTTTGATGCATATTTTCTTCATTTTGATGCATATTAATTTCATTACGATCAATATTTTCTTCATTTCGGTGTATATTTACTTCATTTTGATGCATATTTACTTCATTACGATCAACATTTCCTTCGTTTTGATGCTTATTTACATCATTTTGATGCATATTACCTAATTAAGATCTACATTTCCTTCGTTTCGATGCATATTTCTTTCGTTTCAGTGAATATTTACTTCATTTTGATGCATATTTACTTCATTGCGATCAACATTTCCTTCGTTTCGATGCATATTTCTTTCGTTTCAATGAATATTTACTACATTTTGATGCATATTTACTTCATTGCGATCAACATTTCCTTCGTTTTGATGCATATTTACTTGATTACAATCAATATTTCCTTCGTTTCGATGTATATTTACTTCATTTTGATGCATATTTACTTGATTACGAAAAATATTTTCTTCGTTTTAATGCTTATTTACATCATTTTGATGCATATTTACCTCATTAAGATCTACATTTCTTTTGTTTCGAAGCATATTTCTCTCATTTCGATAAATATTTACATCATTTTGATGCATATTTACTTTATTTTGATGCAGATTTACTTCATTACGTTCAACATTTCCTTTGTTTTGATGCAGATTTTCTTCATTTTGATGCATATTTACTTTATTACGATCAATATTTTCTTCATTTCGATGTATATTTACTTCATTTTGATGCATATTTACTTCATTACGATAAACATTTCCTTCATTTTGATGCTTATTTACACCATTTTGATGCATATTACCTCATTAAGATCTACATTTCCTTCGTTTCGATGCATATTTCTTTCGTTTCAATGAATATTTACTTCATTTTGATGCATATTTACTTCATTGCGATCAACATTTACTTCGTTTCGATGCATATTTACTTCATTTTGATGCATATTTACCTTATTACGATCAACATTCCCTTCGTTTCGATGCATATTTTTTTTGTTTTGATGCATATTTACTTCATTTTGATGCTCATTTTCTAGTTTCGATGCATATTTACTTCATTTTGATTCAAATTTTGATGCATTTTTCTTTCATTTCAATTGATATTTACTTTATTTTGATGCATATTTCCTTCATTTTGATGAAGATTTACTCCATTACGTTCAACATTTCTTTCGTTTTATGCATATTTTCATCATTTTGATGCATATTTACTTCATTACGATCAATATTTCCTTCGTTTCGATGTATATTTACTTCATTTTGATGCATATTTACTTCATTACGATCACCATTTCCTCCGTTTTGATGCTTATTTACATCATTTTGATGCATATTTACCTCATTCAGATCTACATTTCCTTCGTTTCGAAGCATATTTCTTTCATTTCGATAAATATTTACTTCATTTTGATGCATATTTACTTCATTGTGATCAACATTTCCTTCGTTACGATGCATATTTACCTCATTTTGTTGCATAATTACTTCATTCAGATCAACATTTTTATCGTTTCAATACATATTTACTTAATTTTGATGCATATTTACTTAACTACGATCAACATTTCCTTTGTTTCGATGTATGTTTCCTTCATTCTGATGCATATTTACTTCATTACGATCAACATTTTCTTCCATTCGATGCATATATCCATCATTTCGATGCATATTTACTTCGTTTCGATGTATATAATTACTTCATTTCGATGAATATTTACTTAATTTCGATGCATATTTTCAGTTTGATGCATATTTACTTCATTACGATCAACATTTCATTCGTTTCAATGCATATTTACTTAATTTTGATGCATGTTTACCTCATTATGTACAACATTTCTTTCGTTTCGATGCATATTTCTTTCGTTTTGATGCACATTTACTTCATTTTGATACTCATTTTCTCGTTTCGATGCATATTTACTTCATTTCAATGCATATTTTCTTCATTTTGATGCATATTTACTTCATTGCGATCAACATTTCCTTCGTTTCGATGCATATTTCTTTCGTTTCAATGAATATTTACTTCATTTTGATGCATATTTACTTCATTGTGATCAACATTTCCTTCGTTTTGATGCATATTTTCTTCATTTTGATGCATATTTACTTGATTACGATCAATATTTCCTTCGTTTCGATGTATATCTACTTCATTTTGATGCATATTTACTTCATTACGAACAACATTTTCTTCGTTTTAATGCTTATTTACATCATTTTGATGCATATTTACCTCGTTAAGATCTACATTTCCTTCGTTTCGAAGCATATTTCTCTCATTTCGATAAATATTTATTTCATTTTGATGCATATTTACTTTATTTTGATGCAGATTTACTTCATTACGTTCAACATTTCCTTTGTTTTGATGCATATTTTCTTCATTTTGATGCATATTTACTTCATTACGATCAATATTTTCTTCATTTCGATGAATATTTATTTCATTTTGATGTATATTTACTTCATTACGATCAACATTTCCTTCGTTTTGATGTTTATTTACATCATTT
This sequence comes from Pogostemon cablin, assembly GCA_023678885.1. NCBI lineage: Eukaryota > Viridiplantae > Streptophyta > Magnoliopsida > Lamiales > Lamiaceae > Pogostemon > Pogostemon cablin. The sequence continues at coordinate 23,886 of JAHCLQ010000865.1, forward strand.
TGATGCATATTACCTAATTAAGATCTACATTTCCTTCGTTTCGATGCATATTTCTTTCGTTTCAATGAATATTTACTTCATTTTGATGCATATTTACTTCATTGCGATCAACATTTCCTTCGTTTCGATGCATATTTCTTTTGTTTCAATGAATATTTACTTCATTTTGATGCATATTTACTTCATTGCGATCACCATTTCATTCGTTTTGGTGCATATTTTCTTCATTTTGATGCATATTTACTTGATTACGATCAATATTTCCTTCGTTTCGATGTATATTTACTTCATTTTGATGCATATTTACTTGATTACGAAAAATATTTTCTTCGTTTTAATGCTTATTTACATCATTTTGATGCATATTTACCTCATTAAGATCTACATTTCCTTCGTTTCGAAGCATATTTCTCTCATTTCGATAAATATTTACTTTATTTTGATGCATATTTACTTTATTTTGATGCAGATTTACTTCATTACGTTCAACATTTCCTTTGTTTTGTGCATATTTTCTTCATTTTGATTCATATTTACTTCATTACGATCAATATTTTCTTCATTTCGATGCGTATTTACTTCATTTTGATGCATATTTACTTCATTACGATCAAAATTTCCTTCGTTTTGATGCTTATTTACACCATTTTGATGCATATTACCTCATTAAGATCTACATTTCCTTCGTTTCGTTGCATATTTCTTTCGTTTCAATGAATATTTACTTCATTTTGATGCATATTTACTTCATTGCGATCAACATTTCCTTCGTTTTGATGCATATTTACTTCATTTTGATGCATATTTACCTTATTACGATCAACACTCCCTTCGTTTCGATGCATATTTTTTTTGTTTTGACGCATATTTACTTCATTTTGATGCTCATTTTCATGTTTCGATGCATATTTATTTCATTTAGATTCAAATTTTGATGCATTTTTCTTCCATTTAAACTGATATTTACTTTATTTTGATGCATATTTCCTTCATTTTGATGAAGATTTACTCCATTACGTTCAACATTTCTTTCGTTTTATGCATATTTTCTTCATTTTGATGCATATTTACTTCATTACGATCAATATTTCCTTCGTTTCGATGTATATTTACTTCATCTTGATGCATATTTACATCATTACGATCACCATTTCCTTCGTTTTGATGCTTATTTACATCATTTTGATGCATATTTACCTCATTCAGATCTACATTTCCTTCGTTTCGAAGCATATTTCTTTCATTTAGATAAATATTTACTTCATTTTGATGCATATTTACTTCATTGTGATCAACATTTCCTTCGTTACGATGCATATTTACTTCATTTTGTTGCATAATTACTTCATTCAGATCAACATTTTTATCGTTTCAATACATATTTACTTAATTTTGATGCATATTTACTTAACTACGATCAACATTTCCTTTGTTTCGATGTATGTTTCCTTCATTCTGATGCATATTTACTTCATTACGATCAACATTTTCTTCCATTCGATGCATATATCCATCATTTCGATGCATATTTACTTCGTTTCGATGTATATTTACTTCATTTTGATGCATATTTACTTCATTACGATCACCATTTCCTCCGTTTTGATGCTTATTTACATCATTTTGATGCATATTTACCTCATTCAGATCTACATTTCCTTCGTTTCGAAGCATATTTCTTTCATTTCGATAAATATTTACTTCATTTTGATGCATATTTACTTCATTGTGATCAACATTTCCTTCGTTACGATGCATATTTACTTCATTTTGTTGAATAATTACTTCATCAGATCAACATTTTTATCGTTTCGATACATATTTACTTCACTACGATCAACATTTCCTTTGTTCCGATGTATGTTTCCTTCATTTTGATGCATATTTACTTCATTGCGATCAACATTTCCTTCGTTTCGATGCATATTTCTTTCGTTTCAATGAATATTTACTTCATTTTGATGCATATTTACTTCATTGCGATCAACATTTCCTTCGTTTTGATGCATATTTTCTTCATTTTGATGCATATTTACTTGATTACGATCAATATTTCCTTCGTTTCGATGTATATTTACTTCATTTTGATGCATATTTACTTGATCACGAAAAATATTTTCTTCGTTTTAATGCTTATTTACATCATTTTGATGCATATTTACCTCATTAAGATCTACATTTCCTTCGTTTCGAAGCATATTTCTCTCATTTCGATAAATATTTACTTCATTTTGATGCATATTTACTTTATTTTGATGCAGATTTACTTCATTACGTTCAACATTTCCTTTGTTTTGTGCATATTTTCTTCATTTTGATGCATATTTACTTCATTACGATCAATATTTTCTTCATTTCGATGTATATTTACTTCATTTTGATGCATATTTACTTCATTACGATCAACATTTCCTTCGTTTTGATGCTTATTTACACCATTTTGATGCATATTACCTCATTAAGATCTACATTTCCTTCGTTTCGAAGCATATTTCTTTCGTTTCAATGAATATTTACTTCATTTTGATTCATATTTTCTTCATTGCGATCAACATTTCCTTCGTTTCAATGCATATTTTCTTCATTTTGATGCATATTTACCTTATTACGATCAACATTCCCTTCGTTTCGATGCATATTTTTTTTGTTTTGATGCATATTTACTTCATTTTGATGCTCATTTTCTAGTTTCGATGCATATTTACTTCATTTTGATTCAAATTTTGATGCATTTTTCTTTCGTTTCAATTGACATTTACTTTATTTTGATGCATATTTCCTTCATTTTGATGAAGATTTACTCCATTACGTTCAACATTTCTTTCGTTTTATGCATATTTTCTTCATTTTGATGCATATTTACTTCATTACGATCAATATTTCCTTCGTTTCGATGTATATTTACTTCATTTTGATGCATATTTACTTCATTACTATCACCATTTCCTCCGTTTTGATGCTTATTTGCATCATTTTGATGCATATTTACCTCATTCAGATCTACACTTCCTTCGTTTCGAAGCATATTTCTTTAATTTCGATAAATATTTACTTCATTTTGATGCATATTTACTTCATTGTGATCAACATTTCCTTCGTTAAGATACATATTTACTTCATTTTGTTGCATAATTACTTCATTCAGATCAACATTTTTATCGTTTCGATACATATTTACTTAATTTTGATGCATATTTACTTCACTACGACCAACATTTCCTTTGTTTCGATGTATGTTTCCTTCATTCTGATGCATATTTACTTCATTACGATCAACATTTCCATCATTCGATGCATATATTCATCATTTCGATGCATATTTCCTTCGATTCGATGTATAAAATTACTTCATTTCGATGAATATTTACTTAATTTTGATGCATATTTTCTTCATTTTGATGCATATTTACTTCATTACGATAAACATTTCATTCGTTTCAATGCATATTTACTTCATTTTGATGCATGTTTACCTCATTATGAACAACATTTCTTTCGTTTCAATGAATATTTCTTTCGTTTCAATAAATATTTACTTTATTTTGATGCATATTTACTTCATTGCGATCAACATTTCCTTCGTTTTGATGCATATTTTCTTCATTTTGATGCATATTTACTTGATTACGATCAATATTTCCTTCGTTTCGATGTATATTTACTTCATTTTGATGCATATTTACTTCATTACGAACAACATTTTCTTCGTTTTGATGCTTATTTACATCATTTTGATGCATATTTACCTCATTAAGATCTACATTTCCTTCGTTTCGAAGCATATTTCTCTCATTTCGATAAATATTTACTTCATTTTTATGCATATTTACTTTATTTTGATGCAGATTTACTTCATTACGTTCAACATTTCCTTTGTTTTGATGCATATTTTCTTCATTTTGATGCATATTTACTTCATTACGATCAATATTTTCTTCATTTCGATGTATATTTACTTCATTTTGATGCATACTTACTTAATTACGATCAACCTTTCCTTCGTTTTGATGCTTATTTACACCATTTTGATGCATATTACCTCATTAAGATCTACATTTCCCTCGTTTCGATGCATATTTCTTTCGTTTCAATGAATATTTACTTCATTTTGATGCATATTTACTTCATTGCGATCAACATTTCCTTCGTTTCGATGAATATTTACTTCATTTTGATGCATATTTACCTCATTACGATCAACATTCCCTTCGTTTCGATGCATATTTTTTTTGTTTTGATGCATATTTACTTCATTTTGATGCTCATTTTCTTGTTTCGATGCATATTTACTTCATTTTGATTCAAATTTTGATGCATTTTTCTATCGTTTCAATTGATATTTACTTTATTTTGATGCATATTTTCTTCATTTTGATGAAGATTTACTCCATTACGTTCAACATTTCCTTCGTTTTATGCATATTTTCTTCATTTTGATGCATATTTACTTCATTACGATCAATATTTCCTTCGTTTCGATGTATATTTACTTCATTTTGATGCATATTTACTTCATTACGATCATCATTTCCTTCGTTTTGATGCTTATTTACATCATTTTGATGCATATTTACCTCATTCAGATCTACATTTCCTTAGTTTCGAAGCATATTTCTTTCATTTCGATAAATATTTACTTCATTTTGATGCATATTTACTTCATTGAGATCAACATTTCCTTCGTTACGATGCATATTTACTTCATTTTGTTGCATAATTACTCCATTCAGATCAACATTTTTATCGTTTCGATACATATTTACTTAATTTTGATGCATATTTACTTCACTACGATCAACATTTCCTTTGTTCCGATGTATGTTTCCTTCATTCTGATGCATATTTACTTCAATAAGATCAACATTTCCTTCGATTCGATGCATATATCCATCATTTCGATGCATATTTCCTTCGTTTCGATGTATATAATTACTTCATTTCGATGAATATTTACTTAATTTCGATGCATATTTTCTACATTTTGATGCATATTTACTTCATTACGATCAACATTTCATTCATTTCAATGCATATTTACTTCATTTTGATGCACGTTTACCTCACTATGAACAACATTTCTTTCGTTTCGATGCATATTTCTTTCGTTTTGATGCACATTTACTTCATTTTGATGCTCATTTTCTCGTTTCGATGCATATTTACTTCATTCTGATTCAAATTTTGATGCATATTTACTTCGTTTCGATGCATATTTCCTTCATTTCGATTGATATTTACTTAATTTTGATGCATATTTACTAAATTACGATCAACATTTTCTTCGTTTCGATGCATATTTACTTTATTTTTATGGATATTTACTTCATTACGATCAACATTTCTTTCGTTTTGATGCATATTTACTTCATTTCGATGCATATTTCTTTCATTTTGATGCATATTTACTTTATTACGACCAATATTTCCTTCGTTTCGATGCATATTTACTTCATTATGATGCATTTACCTCATTATGATCAATATTTCCTTCGTTTCGATGCATATTTCTTTTGTTTTGATGACATTTACTTCATTTTGATGCTCATTTTCTAGTTTCGATGCATATTTACTTCATTTTGATTCAAATTTTGATGCATAATTTCTTCATTTTGATTGATATTTACCTCGTTTTGATGCATATTTCCATCATTTTGATGCATATTCACTTCATTGCGATCAACATTTCCTTCGATTCGATGCATATTTCCTACATTTCTATGTATATTTCCTTCATTTTGATTCAGATTTACTTCATTACGTTCAACATTTCCCTTGTTTTGATGCATATTTTCTTCATTTTGATGCATATTAATTTCATTACGATCAATATTTTCTTCATTTCGATGTATATTTACTTCATTTTGATGCATATTTACTTCATTACGATCAACATTTCTGTCACGCCCCGACCCCAGACAAAGCGCGACAACCGCCACGTTAACCATAAATTTCACAGAATGGGTGCACTCCACTCCACAAAGTTTATAGAAAACGTAAGGCTTGCTATCAAGTACCTGTAGAACTGAACAACTGATAACAACGGGTACAACCCGAGGACATCATCTCATAAAGTATCAACAAGGATTTACAAAGGTACAAAATTCAACGGTGTAACTTAGTTTAAAGAAAATATACATGAACGATATAACATCGCGAAGATACAAAAAGAACATCAAGGGGGTCACCAAATATAAACTATACAATCTCGCCAATGAATCCGTCAATTTACATAAAAGAGAAAGTACCCAAAACACGGATTGGATGATGAGCAAACGATAGGCAAACCTCCAACCAAAACGATATCAACAGCCTGAAAAGGAAAGAATGATGGGGGGTGAGCAAAACCACTAGCTCAGTGAGGTGATAAGCCGGTCACCCCGACCCTTATACGAAGCATGTACTCCCACTCGCGGTTCATAACATAAAATCCCACAATTCGTCCCACAATAATTATTCTAACTCAGTGTACATATTAATGAAAATAAAAACCTTAGTGCACATTTATGAATAACACAATTAGTTCAAACAACATGTTATCACATAAAAGACGCGTGGGTAGTCAATATCCTCCTCGAACTGAGCTCTCCGTCGAGAGACAGTCCAAGCCCGTCACCGTTACTCTAGATAAAATGCACATTAATATTCTTTCTCAATACGCCAAGTGCTAAAGTTCACAATTCAATATCGACGTGAATACTTGAAATGATCAAACATATAAACATATATGACATGCATGTCCCACACCGGTGACGTTGACTGAGCCTATAATAGACTGATCCATCTAACGATCACCCTCCAGAGTATCAATATTTGGCAAATGGACAGGTGCCCCGTTAGATCTAACTCACCCAGGTTTGCCAATCACGGGCAACTTGGTTGTCACTCTAACTCACCCGAACCGCGACAATTCGGGCTACTTAATCAATGTCGCTCCAACTCACCCGAACCGTGACCAATTCGGGATACTTAACCTTGGTACCAGACATACATATGCATGTGCATCATAAGATGAATAACGACTCAAGTTAGAGTCTTAATTGGCACACAAGAATAACCAGAAATCAATAAAACTCATACAATGGCTAACATGACTCTAACCAGAGCAATCGAGCCAATCAGGCTCTTTACCACATAACATAATACCAAATAATTTTATTATCAATTAACTAAAACTAAAATAAATGCACATTTATCGAGGGTCCACACTTCCCACAAGAGAAGGCATTCCCGAATTATCAACTCACAAGGAAGTGATTAACTCTCTCCGAAATCTGAAGTCGGTCCCTTGCCCTTCGTCGATGGTTCTTTACCTAGAAAGGAGATGAGCAATTAAAGACAAATTAAATATAACTAACTATTAGCGTTAACATCCCTTTCATTGCTAAAAACAAATCCTAATCGAGTTCGAACGAGTCGATATTAAATAAAAATGGCATGTAACTCTTTAACATCAGTTCCCAATCCCATATAACCGTTTCAATATACTAACTAAACGAAACGATAAAAAAATTAAGTTTGAATTCGACATAAAAATTCTGAAATTTTCCAGCTAGCGGCAGTTTACGAGAAAAATCATAACTAATTGTAGAATAATCGGATTGAGGCGTTTCAAGTGGCTACGGAAAGCTAACGAGTTCAGCTACGTACAGAAATTAAGTTTGCAAACTTTCAAGGTTAATAGCTATGTCAAAATCAGTTCGAACAGTCTGCAAATTACCCACATACCAAAAAGAAAAACCCCACAAAATTACAAAATCATGGAAGAAGGAAGCTTAATTCACACACCACTTACCTCAAAACAACTTAAAAACACCTAGGATGAGGGTTGTAAGGGAGAATTTGATCAACAAGGGTTTCTCCTCTTCCTCTCTTCTTTCCCCTCTTTTGCTTTTCTTCTCCCGTTCTTCTCTCTCTTTTTTTTTTAACTTTAGCCTTAATAATTATATATCAGGCCATTTAAGTGGGCTGAAACTTTGGGCCACAAAATAAATAAATAAATAAATTTGGGCTTTCTAAAAAAAATATAGTTGGGCTTAATTGGGCTGGCCTTTTGGGCCATAAAAATAAATAATTAGGTTTTGGGCTTTCTAACAAAATCTAGTTGGGCTAAGATAGGGCTGGCCTTTTGGGCCATAAAATAAATAAATAGGTTTGGACTTTCTAAAAAAAATCTAGTTGAACTAAGATATTATAAAGTATCCCCTCCTCCAAAAAGTTTCGTCCTCGAAACATAAACGTACCTAGAGATGAAAGGAGATTTGGATGGTGTTGACGCATGACTGACTCTGGTTCCCATGGTTCCCATGGTATCCCCTCCTCCAAAAAGTTTCGTCCACGGAGAAACTTTTAGAAAAACTTTGTCTCCTTCATTAAACTCCAAATCGCGCCTCCTATTATCTGCGTAGCTTTTCTGTCGATCTTGCGCTGCCTTAAGTCTGTCTCGAATAAGTTGTATTTTTGCCTTCGCATCTTCGATAAGCTCTACTTGTTCGATTTGTCTCTCGCCAACCTCATCCCAAAAGAGTGGTGTTCGACACTTTCGGCCATACAGAGCTTCGTACGGGGGCATTCCAATGCTTGAATGATAACTGTTGTTATAAGCGAACTCCACCAAAGTTACGTACTTATCCCAGCTACCTCCCAAATTCAACACCACTGCACGTAACATGTCTTCTAGTGTCTGTATAGTTCTCTCTGACTGTCCATCAGTCTGTGGATGAAACGAGGTACTGAATAGTAATTTTGTACCTAGCGCTTTCTGCAGACTAGGCCAAAAACGGGAAGTGAATCTTGGATCACGGTCAGATATGATTGACACTGGTACTCCGTGCAATCTCACGATCTCATCGACATATAACTTGGCAAGTTTCTCTAAAGATTCGTTGGTATGCACTGGAAGGAAATGTGCCGATTTCGTCAGACGATCGACAATGACCCAAATTGAGTCATGACCCTTTTGGGTTCGAGGTAAACCAGAAACAAAATCCATTGTGACGTTTTCCCATTTCCACTCAGGAATAGGTAGTGGTTGAAGTATGTCGGCTGGTTTTTGGTGTTCCGCTTTAATCTGTTGGCAAGATAAGCACTTTGATACAAATTCAGTAGTGTCCCATTTCATACCTGGCCACCAATAATGCTCCCGAAGTGTTCTATACATTTTGGTACTACCAGGATGCATAGCATAGGCTGAAGAATGGGCTTTCTCAAGAATAGCTCTACGAACATCAAGTTCTGATGGAACACAAACACGATTTTTAAAAGTAAGAAGTCCATCATCCCAAATTTTATATTCTGTTTCTTTTCCTTGATTTAGCTTCGCCATCTTCTGTTGTAAATAAACATCGTGTGATTGTCTTTCTCGAATTTTCTCGAACAAGGTAGGTCTAACCTCGAATTTGGCGATTAAGGCAGAATCATTAGACTTTTCACAATCAAGCGAAATGTGTAAAGATTTAAATTGCTCCAACATAGGAAGATAAAAAGATTGAATTGAAGCAAGTGAGGTAGAAGACTTTCTACTCAGAGCATCTGCAACAACGTTCGCCTTGCCAGGATGATAATCGATGACTAACTCATAGTCACTAATCAACTCCATCCATCGCCTTTGCCTGAGGTTGAGCTCCTTTTGCGTGGTGATATACTTTAAGCTCTTGTGATCAGTGAAAACCCGACAAGTTGCACCATACAGATAGTGTCTCCATATCTTCAATGCAAAGACGATTGCAGCCAACTCTAAATCATGTGTAGGATAATTTTCTTCGTTCTTCTTCAATTGCCTTGAAGCGTAGGCAATAACCTTTCCTTCTTACATGAGAACGCATCCTAATCCTTGTCTCGAGGCGTCACTATAAATGGTAAATTCTCCAATCGCTGGGTCTGGCAAAGCAAGAATAGGAGCTGAAACGAGTCGTCTTTTCAATTCTTGAAATGCTTCCTCGCATTCTTCACTCCATTCAAATTTTACCCCTTTCCGAGTCAATTTAGTCAAAGATGAAGCCAATAACGAAAAGTCTTTGACAAACCGTCTATAATATCCAGCTAATCCCAGAAAACTACGAATCTCTGTCACGTTCTTTGGATGCTCCCAATCTAGTATAGCTTGAATCTTCACTGGATCGACGTAGATTCCTTCTTTAGAAATGTGATGACCCAAAAAGCTTACCTCGCGAAGCCAAAATTCACACTTCGAGAATTTAGCATAAAGCTGATTTTCTCTGAGAATGTTCAGAGCAATTCTTAGATGCTGAGAATGCTCGTCGTCCGATTTAGAATAAATAAGAATGTCATCAATGAAGATGATGACAAACTTATCTAAGTACGGCCGAAAGACCCGATTCATAAGATCCATAAAAGCTGCAGGAGCATTTGTGAGTCCAAAAGGCATAACACAGAATTCAAAATGACTGTATCTGGTTCGAAAAGCAGACTTAGGGATATCAGATTCCCTAATCTTGAGTTGGTGATAACCGGATCGCAAATCAATTTTTGAGAACACAGTTGCTCCTTGCAATTGATCAAACAGATCATCGATTCTTGGAAGAGGATATTTGTTCTTGATAGTCACCTTGTTCAATTGACGGTAGTCGACACATAGACGAAGTGATCCATCTTTCTTCTTGACAAAAAGAACTGGAGCACCCCATGGAGATGTGCTAGGTCGTATGAAACCCTTCTCCAATAATTCCCCAAGTTGTGTCTGGAGTTCCTTAAGCTCAGCAGGCGACATTCGATATGGAGTAATCGATATAGGTGTGATTCCAGGAAGTACGTCAATGGAAAAATCAATCTCTCGATTCGGAGGTTGTCCTGGTAAGTCTTCGGGAAAGACATCAGGAAATTCATTCAGGATTGGGATGTCATCTAGTTTAGTTTCAGAAAGAGAAGTATCGATGACAAATGCCAAGAATGCCTCACAACCCTTACGCATTAATTTATGCGCAGTCAACATTGAAATAAAAGAGAGGGATCTCGTTTGAAGTTTACCCTCAAAAACAAGTTCTGAGAATCCTGGTCTACGAAAAATAACAAGCTTCTCGTGGCAATCGAGAATTGCATGATGAGAAGAAAGCCAATCCATGCCAAGAATAACATCAAGATCAATCAAAGGCAATGGTATCAATTCAGCCTCTAAAATGACATCTTTGATCTTCAATGGACAACCAAGGAATACCAAATCACGAATTAGACGCTCTCCAAGAGGGGTATGAACGATGATTCCAGGTGACAAATGAGAGATAGAATAATCTAAGATCGCAGTAAGATCATCTCGGATATAAGACCTATCAGAACCTGGGTCAAATAAAGCGTAGACCTGATGGTCTCCCACAAACACATGGCCTAAAGAAGCAATATTAGGTGAGATTGTGATTTAAAAATTTGAAAAGATAGAATTTCTTACGAATGTTTTATTCGTAATCAAGTGGCATAACAAGGCGGGGTTAGATTTAGCATGTGAAAATACTCAAATTATAAATTACCTGTCACAACCTTCGGATCTGAGCGAGCCTCTTCTTGGGAAATATGAAATACTCTAGTTTGCTTCCTTCCTTGCATAGGTGATTGAGTACTAGGGCCGCTTGAGGCATCGGGCACTCTGGTAACTGCAGATCGAGTATCTCTGGGTGTAGAATATGTTAGTTTACCACGAAGCTGACCAGAACCCTGACTGCTCGTTCCCATAAGCTGAGGACAAGAACTTCGCATATGCCCCGGCTGTCGACACTGAAAACATACTTGAGGAGCCTTACAGGGGCCGTCATGATATTTTAGGCAATTCTGGCACTTGCGATTTTCATCAACCGATCCCGAGACATTGCTCCCGCCTCTACTAAACTGCTCCCGAGGTTGAGGAAAACTAATAGATGCCGAATTTGGTGCGCCACGCGAAGATCCCACACCCCTATACACCTTCGATGCATTTCCTGGAAATGCACTCCCTTGCCTTTTCTTTTGAGATCGTTCTGCAAGCTTATGTCTTGCCTGAACTAAACCTTCTACCCTCAGGGCTTCTTCTACGAGATCGTCAAGACTCTCGTACTTGTCTCCGGACTTGATGCGATCTCGAATATTTAAATTAAGACCATCTTCAAATCACTTGCATAAGTCTCTTGTCGTATATGACTCAGGAGCGAATTCTCGCAATTCCAGAAATTTGCTTTCGTACTCAACGACCGACATAATGCCTTGAAAGAGGTTGAAGAACTCCTTTCTCTTCTGATCCTTGATGTACTGAGAGAAGTATCGATCTTTGAATCGTTCCACAAAGATAGCCCACGTAATAGTAACCGAAGATGTCTCTTTTAGATTCTGCCACCATCGTCGTGCATCTGGGCCTAACAGCTTGGTCGCAATGACCACACGATAACATTCTTCAATCATCAAGGTGTCAAAGGTCTCTGTAATCTCCTTTAACCATGCCCCCGCTTTAGAAGCATCTCTTGCACCGTTAAATTTTGAAGTCCCCATGTTTTCAACTGCTTTCACCAAATCAGGTATAAAAAGTGCACCTCGAGAAGCAGAACCTCCTAAAGCCATTTCTGGAGTAAAAACTGGTACATTAGATGTAGGTCGAATCGATTCATTAGCACGAAGAACCTCTTCAGTGACAATCGTAGTTGTATGAGCCGTTGTAGGTGGTGGAACACCATGTATTCGAATGTGATCATAATACAATTGGTACTGCTCGGGTGTCATCATGTGCTCAACCCGCAACTGGGCCCGTGGTTGCTCTACCTGGGAAACTGGCACCCTATGATCAGAATTGATAAGGTCCGTAACCGTCGGAGGAATGACATGATCAGAAGAAACATGTCCTTGAGGTCCACGAGGAACAGAAGAGAGTAGAGGACTCGGAGGATCACGAGGAGCGTGTCCTCGACCTCGACCTCGACGACGAACTGGAGGTGCCATAATGACTGAAAGGAAGAAAGGAAAGAAAATGCAAGGTCAACGTCAAGGCAATACGATACCTTAGGATGACATAGAAACAAAGTTGGACTCATTGGCTTGACACAAAAAGAATGAGAATCATAAAACCAGGCTCTGATACCAAGAAAGTTGTCACGCCCCGACCCCAGACAGAGCGCGACAACCGCCACGTTAACCATAAATTTCACAGAATGGGTGCACTCCACTCCACAAAGTTTATAGAAAACGTAAGGCTTGCTATCAAGTACCTGTAGAACTGAACAACTGATAACAACGGGTACAACCCGAGGACATCATCTCATAAAGTATCAACAAGGATTTACAAAGGTACAAAATTCAATGGTGTAACTTAGTTTAAAGAAAATATACATGAACGATATAACATCGCGAAGGTACAAAAAGAACATCAAGGGGGTCACCAAATATAAACTATACAATCTCGCCAATGAATCCGTCAATTTACATAAAAGAGAAAGTACCCAAAACACGGATTGGATGATGAGCAAACGATAGGCAATCCTCCAACCAAAATGATATCAACAGCCTGAAAAGGAAAGAATGATGGGGGGTGAGCAAAACCACTAGCCCAGTGAGGTGATAAGCCGGTCACCCCGACCCTTATACGAAACATGTACTCCCACTCGCGGTTCATAACATAAAATCCCACAATTCGTCCCACAATAATTATTCTCACTCAGTGTACATATTAATGAAAATAAAAACCTTAGTGCACATTTATGAATAACACAATTAGTTCGAACAACATGTTATCACATAAAAGACGCGTGGGTAGTCAATATCCTCCTCGAACTGAGCTCTCCGTCGAGAGACAGTCCAAGCCCGTCACTGTTACTCTAGATAAAATGCACATTAATATTCTTTCTTAATACGCCAAGTGCTAAAGTTCACAATTCAATATCGACGTGAATACTTGAAATGATCAAACATATAAACATATATGACATGCATGTCCCACACCGGTGACGTTGACTGAGCCTATAATAGACTGATCCATCTAACGATCACCCTCCAGAGTATCAGAATTTGGCAAATGGACAGGTGCCCCGTTAGATCTAACTCACCCGGGTTTGCCAATCACGGGCAACTTGGTTGTCACTCTAACTCACCCGAACCGTGACAATTCGGGCTACTTAATCAATGTCGCTCCAACTCACCCGAACCGTGACCAATTCGGGCTACTTAACCTTGGTACCAGGCATACATATGCATGTGCATCATAAGATGAATAACGACTCAAGTTAGAGTCTTAATTGGCACACAAGAATAACCAGAAATCAATTCTCAAATAATTCACAATAAATGCTATCAGATATCGAGCCGGCAGGGCTCTTCAACATAAGTTAAAATTAGTAATACTCATAAAATAGCTAACATGACTCTAACCAGAGCAATCGAGCCAATCAGGCTCTTTACCACATAACATAATACCAAATAATTTTCTTATCAATTAACTAAAACTAAAATAAATGCACATTTATCGAGGGTCCACACTTCCCACAAGAGAAGGCGTTCCCGAATTATCAACTCACAAGGAAGTGATTAACTCTCTCCGGAATCTGAAGTCGGTCCCTTGCCCTTCGTCGATGGTTCTTTACCTAGAAAGGAGATGAGCAATTAAAGACAAATTATATATAACTAACTATTAGCGGTAACATCCCTTTCATTGCTAAAAACAAATCCTAATTGAGTTCGAACAAGTCGATATTAAATAAAAATGGTATGTAACTCCTTAACATCAGTTCCCAATCCCACATAACCAGTTTCAATACATTAACTAAACGAAACGATAGAAAATAAGTTTGAATTCGACATAAAAATTCTGAAAATTTCCAGCTAGCGGCAGTTTACGAGAAAAATCATAACTAATTGTAGAATAATGGGATTGAGGCGTTTCAAGTGGCTACGGAAAGCTAACGAGTTCAGCTACGTACAGAAATTAAGTTTGCAAACTTTCGAGGGCAATAGCTATGTCAAAATCAGTTCGAACAGTCTGCAAATTACCCACATACCAAAAAGAAAAACCCCACAAAATTACAAAATCATGGAAGAAGGAAGCTTAATTCACACACCACTTACCTCAAAACAACTTAAAAACCACCTAGGATGAGGGTTGTAAGGGAGAATTTGATCAACAAGGGTTTCTCCTCTTCCTCTCTTCTTTCCCCTCTTTTGCTTTTCTTCTCCCGTTCTTCTCTCTCTTTTTTTTTTAACTTTAGCCTTAATAATTATATATCAGGCCATTTAAGTGGGCTGAAACTTTGGGCCACAAAATAAATAAATAAATAAATTTGGGCTTTCTAAAAAAAATATAGTTGGGCTTAATTGGGCTGGCCTTTTGGGCCATAAAAATAAATAATTAGGTTTTGGGCTTTCTAACAAAATCTAGTTGGGCTAAGATAGGGCTGGCCTTTTGGGCCATAAAATAAATAAATACGTTTTAGGCTTTCTAAAAAAAATCTAGTTGAACTAAGATATTATAAAATATGCATAAAAACGAAGGAAATATTTATCATAATGAAGTAAATATGCATCAAAATGAAGGAAATATGCATCGAAATGAAGTAAATATGTATCAAAATGAAGTAAATATATATCGAAACGAAGGAAATACGCATCGAAATGAAGGAAATGTGCATCGCAACGAAGGAAATGTTGATCGTAACGAAGTAAAAATATTGATCGTAATGAAGTAAATATGCATCAAATTGAAGGAAATATGCATCAAAACGAAGGAAATATGCATCAAAATAAAGTAAATATGCATCAAAACGAAGGAAATATGCATCAAAATAAAGGAAATATTCATCAAATAGAAGTAAATATGCATCAAAATGATGTAAATATACATCAAAACGAAAGAAATATGCATCAAAATATAGTAAATATACATCAAAACGAATGAAATATGCATCAAAATATAGTAAATATACATCAAAACGAATGAAATATGCATCAAATTGTAGTAAATATACATCAAAACGAAGGAAATATGCATCAAAATAAAGTAGATTTGAATCAAAACGAAGGAAATTTTGATCGTAATGAAGAAAATATCCATCAAAATGAAGTAAATATGCATCGGAACGAAGGAAATATTGATCGTAATTTTGTAAATAAGCATCAAAATAAAGTAAATATCAAATGAAACGAAAGAAATATGCATCAAAACGAAGTAAATATGCATAAAAACGAAGGAAATGTTGATCGAAATGAAGTAAATATGCATCAAAATTAAGGAAATATGTATCGAAATGAAGTAAATATTCATCAAAATGAAGTAAATATAAATCGAAACGAAGGAAATATGCATCGAAATGAAGGAAATATGCATCATAACGAATGAAATGTTTATCGTAATGAAGTAAAAATGCTGATCGTAATTTAGTAAATATGCATCATAATGAAGTAAATATCAATCGAAACGAAAGAAATATGCATCTATACGAAGTAAATATCCATAAAAATGAAGGAAATGTTGATCGTAATGAAGTAAATATGCATCAAATTGAAGGAAATATGCATCAAATTGAAGTAAATATGCATCTAAATGAAGTAAATATACATCAAAATGAAGTAAATATACATCAAAACGAAAGAAATATGCATCAAAATATAGTAAATATACATCAAAACGAAAGAAATATGCATCAAAATATAGTAAATATACATCAAAACGAAGGAAATATGCATCAAAATATAGTAAATATACATCAAAATGAGGTAAATATGCATCAAAATGTAGTAAATATACATCAAAACGAAGAAAATATGCATCAAAATAAAGTAGATTTGAATCGAAACGAAGGAAATCTTGATCGTAATGAAGTAAATATCCATCAAAATGAAGTAAATATGCATCGAAACGAAGGAAATGTGGATCGTAATTTAGTAAATATGCATCAAAATGAAGTAAATATCAATCGAAACGAAAGAAATATGCATTGAAACGAAATAAATATGCATAAAAATTTGAATCAAAATGAAGTAAATATGCATCGACACGAGAAAATGAGCATCAAAATGAAGGAAATATTGATCGTAATGAAGTAAATATCCATCAAAATGAAGTCAATATGCATCGTAACGAAGGAAATGCTGATCGTAATTAGGTAAATATGCATCAAAATAATGTAAATATGCATCGAAATAAAAGAAATGTTGAACATAATGAAGTAAATACGCATCAAAATGAAGTAAATATGTATCGAAATGAATGAAATATTGATCTTAATGTAGTAAATATGCATCAAAACGAAGAGAATGTTGATCTTAATAATATAAATATGCATCAAAATGAAAGAAATATTCATCGAAATGAAGTAAATATGCATCAAAATGAAGTAAATATACATCGAAACAAAGGAAATATGCATCGAAATGAATGAAATATGCATCGAATTGAAGTAAATATACATAAAAATAAAGTAAATATACATGGAAACGAAAGAAATACGCATCAAAGTGAAGCAAATATGCATCGTAACGAAGGAAATGTTGATCGTAATGAAGTAAATATGTTGATCATAATGAAGTAAATATGCATCAAAATGAAGGAAATATGCATCAAAACGAAAGAAATATGCATCAAAATAAAGTAAATATGCATCAAAATGAAGGAAATATGCATCAAAACGAAGGAAATATTGATCGTAATTGAGTAAATGTGCATTAAAATGAAGGAAATATGCATCAAAAAGAAGAACATATGCATCGAATCGAAGGAAATGCTAATCTTAATAAAGTAAATATGCTTCAAAATGAAGAAAATATGCATCGAAACGAATGACATGTTGATCGTAGTGAAGTAAATATGCATCAAAATGAAAGAAATATGCATCGAAATGAAGTAAATATGCATCAAAATAAAATAAATATACATCGAAACGAAGGAAATATGCATCGAAATGAAGGAAATATGCATCGAATTGAAGTAAATATGCATAAAAATAAAGTAAATATACATCGAAACGAAGGAAATACGCATCAAAATGAAGGAATTATGCATAGTAACGAAGGAAATGTTGATCTTAATGGAGTAAATATGTTGATCGTAATGAAGTAAATATGCGTCAAAATGAAGAAAATATGCATTAAAACGAAGGAAATATGTATCAAAATAAAGTAAATATGCAGCAAAATAAAGGAAATATGAATCAAAACGAAGGAAATATTGATCGTAATTAAATAAATATGCATTAAAATGAAGGAAATATACATCGAAATGAAGTAAATATGCATCAAAATGAAGAAAATATGCATCGAATCGAAGGAAATGCTAATCTTAATGAAGTAAATATGCTTCAAAATGAAGAAAATATGCATCGAAACGAAGGACATGTTGATCGTAGTGAAGTAAATATGCATCAAAATGAAGTAAATTTACATCGAAATGAAGTTAATGTTGATCGTAATGAAGTAAATATCCATCAAAATGAAGTAAATATGCATCGAAACGAAGGAAATGTGGATAGTAATTTAGTAAATATGCATCAAAATGAAGTAAATATCAATCAAAATGAAAGAAATATGCATCGAAACGAAGTAAATATACATAAAAATTTGTATCAAAATGAAGTAAATATGCATCGAAACGAGAAAATGAGCATCAAAATGAAGGAAATATTGATCGTAATGAAGTAAATATCCATCAAAATGAAGTAAATATTCATCGAAACGAAGGAAATGCTAATCGTAATTTAGTAAATGTGTAACATAATTAAGTAAATATCAATCGAAACGAAAGAAATATGCATCAGAACGAAGTAAATATGCATAAAAACGAAGGAAATATTTATCATAATTAAGTAAATATGCATCAAAATGAAGGAAATATGCATCGAAATGAAGTAAATATGTATCAAAATGAAGTAAATATATATCGAAACGAAGGAAATACGCATCGAAATGAAGGAAATGTGCATCGCAACGAAGGAAATGTTGATCATAACGAAGTAAAAATATTGATCGTAATTAAGTAAATATGCATCAAATTGAAGGAAATATGCATCAAAACGAAGGAAATATGCATAAAAATAAAGTAAATATGCATCAAAACGAAGGAAATATGCATCAAAATAAAGGAAATATTCATCAAATAGAAGTAAATATGCATCAAAATGATGTAAATATACATCAAAACGAAAGAAATATGCATCAAAATATAGTAAATATACATCAAAACGAAAGAAATGTGCATCAAAATATAGTAAATATACATCAAAACGAATGAAATATGCATCAAAATATAGTAAATATACATCAAAACGAATGAAATATGCATCAAATTGTAGTAAATATACATCAAAACGAAGGAAATATGCATCAAAATAAAGTAGATTTGAATCAAAACGAAGGAAATTTTGATCGTAATGAAGAAAATATCCATCAAAATGAAGTAAATATGCATCGGAACGAAGGAAATATTGATCGTAATTTTGTAAATAAGCATCAAAATAAAGTAAATATCAAATGAAACGAAAGAAATATGCATCAAAACGAAGTAAATATGCATAAAAACGAAGGAAATGTTGATCGAAATGAAGTAAATATGCATCAAAATTAAGGAAATATGTATCGAAATGAAGTAAATATTCATCAAAATGAAGTAAATATAAATCGAAACGAAGGAAATATGCATCGAAATGAAGGAAATATGCATCATAACGAATGAAATGTTTATCGTAATGAAGTAAAAATGCTGATCGTAATTTAGTAAATATGCATCATAATGAAGTAAATATCAATCGAAACGAAAGAAATATGCATCTATACGAAGTAAATATCCATAAAAATGAAGGAAATGTTGATCGTAATGAAGTAAATATGCATCAAATTGAAGGAAATATGCATCAAATTGAAGTAAATATGCATCTAAATGAAGTAAATATACATCAAAATGAAGTAAATATACATCAAAACGAAATAAATATGCATCAAAATATAGTAAATATACATCAAAACGAAAGAAATATGCATCAAAATATAGTAAATATACATCAAAACGAAGGAAATATGCATCAAAATATAGTAAATATACATCAAAATGAGGTAAATATGCATCAAAATGTAGTAAATATACATCAAAACGAAGAAAATATGCATCAAAATAAAGTAGATTTGAATCGAAACGAAGGAAATCTTGATCGTAATGAAGTAAATATCCATCAAAATGAAGTAAATATGCATCGAAACGAAGGAAATGTGGATCGTAATTTAGTAAATATGCATCAAAATGAAGTAAATATCAATCGAAACGAAAGAAATATGCATTGAAACGAAATAAATATGCATAAAAATTTGAATCAAAATGAAGTAAATATGCATCGAAACGAGAAAATGAGCATCAAAATGAAGGAAATATTGATCGTAATGAAGTAAATATCCATCAAAATGAAGTCAATATGCATCGTAACGAAGGAAATGCTGATCGTAATTAGGTAAATATGCATCAAAATAATGTAAATATGCATCGAAATAAAAGAAATGTTGAACATAATGAAGTAAATACGCATCAAAATGAAGTAAATATGTATCGAAACGAATGAAATATTGATCGTAATGTAGTAAATATGCATCAAAACGAAGAGAATGTTGATCTTAATAATATAAATATGCATCAAAATGAAAGAAATATTCATCGAAATGAAGTAAATATGCATCAAAATGAAGTAAATATACATCGAAACAAAGGAAATATGCATCGAAATGAATGAAATATGCATCGAATTGAAGTAAATATACATAAAAATAAAGTAAATATACATGGAAACGAAAGAAATACGCATCAAAGTGAAGCAAATATGCATCGTAACGAAGGAAATGTTGATCGTAATGAAGTAAATATGTTGATCATAATGAAGTAAATATGCATCAAAATGAAGGAAATATGCATCAAAACGAAAGAAATATGCATCAAAATAAAGTAAATATGCATCAAAATGAAGGAAATATGCATCAAAACGAAGGAAATATTGATCGTAATTGAGTAAATGTGCATTAAAATGAAGGAAATATGTATCGAAATGACGTAAATATGCACGAAAATGAAGTAAATATGCATCAAAAAGAAGAACATATGCATCGAATCGAAGGAAATGCTAATCTTAATAAAGTAAATATGCTTCAAAATGAAGAAAATATGCATCGAAACGAATGACATGTTGATCTTATTGAAGTAAATATGCATCAAAATAAAATAAATATACATCGAAACGAAGGAAATATGCATCGAAATGAAGGAAATATGCATCGAATTGAAGTAAATATGCATAAAAATAAAGTAAATATACATCTAAACGAATGAAATACGCATCAAAATGAAGGAATTATGCATAGTAACGAAGGAAATGTTGATCTTAATGGAGTAAATATGTTGATCGTAATGAAGTAAATATGCATCAAAATGAAGAAAATATGCATTAAAACGAAGGAAATATGTATCAAAATAAAGAAAATATGCAGCAAAATGAAGGAAATATGAATCAAAACGAAGGAAATATTGATCGTAATTAAATAAATATGCATTAAAATGAAGGAAATATACATCGAAATAAGTAAATATGCATGAAAATGAAGTAAATATGCATCAAAATGAAGAAAATATGCATCGAGTCGAAGGAAATGCTAATCTTATTGAAGTAAATATGCTTCAAAATAAAGAAAATATGCATCGAAACGAAGGACATGTTGATCGTAGTGAAGTAAATATGCATCAAAATGAAGTAAATTTACATCGAAATGAAGTTAATGTTGATCGTAATGAAGTAAATATCCATCAAAATGAAGTAAATTTGCATCGAAACGAAGGAAATGTGGATTGTAATTTAGTAAATATGCATCAAAATGAAGTAAATATCAATCGAAACGAAAGAAATATGCATCGAAACGAAGTAAATATGCATAAAAATTTGAATCAAATTGAAGTAAATATGCAGCGAAACGAGAAAATGAGCATCAAAATGAAGGAAATATTGATCGTAATGAAGTAAATATCCATCAAAATGAAGTAAATATGCTTCGAAACGAAGGAAATGCTGATCGTAATGAGGTTAATATGCATCAAAATAATATAAATATCCATCAAAACAAAATAAATGTTGAACGTAATGAAGTAAATACGCATCAAAATGAAGTAAATATACATCGAAACTAAGGAAATATTGATCGTAATGTAGTAAATATGCATCAAAATGAATGAAATATACATCAAAACGAAGAGAATGTTGATCTTAATGAAGTAAATTTGCATCAAAATGAAAGAAATATGCATGGAAATGACGTAAATATGCATCAAAATGAAGTAAATATACATCGAAACAAAGGCATCGAAATGAAGGAAATATGCATCGAATTGAAGTAAATATGCATAAAAATAAAGTAAATATACGTCAAAACGAAGGAAATACGCATCAAAATGAAGGAAACATGCATCGTAACGAAGGAAATGTTGATCGTAATGAAGTAAATATGTTGATCATAATGAAGTAAATATGCATCAAAATGAAGGAAATTTGCATCAAAACGAAAGAAATATGCATCAAAATAAAATAAATATGCATCAAAATGAAGGAAATATGCATCAAAACGAAGGAAATATTAATCGTAATTGAGTAAATGTGCATTAAAATGAAGGAAATATGTATCGAAATGAAGTAAATATGCATGAAAATGAAGTAAATATGCATCAAAATGAAGAAAATATGCATCGAATCGAAGGAAATGCTAATCTTAATAAAGTAAATATGCTTCAAAATGAAGAAAATATGCATCGAAACGAATGACATGTTTATCGTAGTGAAGTAAATATGCATCAAAATGAAAGAAATATGCATCGAAATGAAGTAAATATGCATCAAAATAAAATAAATATACATCGAAACGAAGGAAATATGCATCGAATTGAAGTAAATATGCATAAAAATAAAGTAAATATACATCGAAACGAATGAAATACGCATCAAAATGAAGGAATTATGCATAGTAACGAAGGAAATGTTGATCTTAATGGAGTAAATATGTTGATCGTAATGAAGTAAATATGCATCAAAATGAAGAAAATATGCATTAAAACGAAGAAAATATGTATCAAAATAAAGTAAATATGCAGCAAAATGAATGAAATATGAATCAAAACGAAGGAAATATTGATCGTAATTAAATAAATATGCATTAAAATGAAGGAAATATACATCGAAATGAAGTAAATATGCATCAAAATGAAGAAAATATGCATCGAATCAAAGGAAATGCTAATCTTAATGAAGTAAATATGCTTCAAAATGAAGAAAATATGCATCGAAACGAAGGACATGTTGATCGTAGTGAAGTAAATATGCATCAAAATGAAGTAAATTTACATCGAAATGAAGTTAATGTTGATCGTAATGAAGTAAATATCCATCAAAATGAAGTAAATATGCATCGAAACGAAGGAAATGTGGGTAGTAATTTAGTAAATATGCATCAAAATGAAGTAAATATCAATCAAAATGAAAGAAATATGCATCGAAACGAAGTAAATATACATAAAAATTTGTATCAAAATGAAGTAAATATGCATCGAAACGAGAAAATGAGCATCAAAATGAAGGAAATATTGATCGTAATGAAGTAAATATCCATCAAAATGAAGTAAATATTCATCGAAACGAAGGAAATGCTAATCGTAATTTAGTAAATGTGCAACATAATTAAGTAAATATCAATCGAAACGAAAGAAATATGCATCAGAACGAAGTAAATACGCATAAAAACGAAAGAAATATTGATCATAATGAAGTAAATATGCATCGAAATGAAGTAAATATGTATCAAAATGAAGTAAATATGTATCGAAACGAAGGAAATACTCATCGAAATGAAGGAAATGTGCATCGCAATGAATGAAATGTTGATCGTAACGAAGTAAAAATATTGATCGTAATGAAGTAAATATGCATCAAATTGAAGGAAATATGCATCAAAACGAAGGAAATATGCATCAAAATATAGTAAATATGCATCAAAACGAAGGAAATATGCATCAAAATAAAGGAAATATTCATCAAATAGAAGTAAATATGCATCAAAATGATCTAAATATACATCAAAACGAAAGAAATATGCATCAAAATATAGTAATTATACATCAAAACGAAAGAAATATGCATCAAAATATAGTAAATATACATCAAAACGAATGAAGTATGCATCAAAATATTGTAAATATACATCAAAATGAGGTAAATATGCATCAAATTGTAGTAAATATACATCAAAACGAAGGAAATATGCATCAAAATAAAGTAGATTTGAATCAAAACAAAGGAAATTTTGATCGTAATGAAGTAAATATCCATCAAAATGAAGTAAATATGCATCGGAATGAAGGAAATATTGATCGTAATTTAGTAAATAAGCATCAAAATAAAGTAAATATCAAATGAAACGAAAGAAATATGCATCAAAACGAAGTAAATATGCATAAAAACGAAGGAAATGTTGATCAAAATGAAGTAAATATGCATCAAAATGAAGGAAATATGTATCGAAATGAAGTAAATATTCATCAAAAAGAAGTAAATATACATCGAAACGAAGGAAATATGCATCGAAATGAAGGAAATATGCATCATAACGAATGAAATGTTTATCGTAATGAAGTAAAAATGCTGATCGTAATTTAATAAATATGCATCATAATGAAGTAAATATCAATCGAAACGAAAGAAATATGCATCTATACGAAGTAAATATCCATAAAAATGAAGGAAATGTTGATCGTAATGAAGTAAATATGCATCAAGTTGAAGGAAATATGCATCAAATTGAAGTAAATATGCATCTAAATGAAGTAAATATACATCAAAATGAAGTAAATATACATCAAAACGAAAGAAATATGCATCAAAATATAGTAAATATACATCAAAACGAAAGAAATATGCATCAAAATATAGTAAATATACATCAAAACGAAGGAAATATGCATCAAAATATAGTAAATATACATCAAAATGAGGTAAATATGCATCAAAATGTAGTAAATATACATCAAAACGAAGAAAATATGCATCAAAATAAAGTAGATTTGAATCGAAACGAAGGAAATCTTGATCGTAATGAAGTAAATATCCATCAAAATGAAGTAAATATGCATCGGAACGAAGGAAATATTGATCGTAATTTAGTAAATAAGCATCAAAATAAAGTAAATATCAAATGAAACGAAAGAAATATGCATCAAAACGAAGTAAATATGCATAAAAACGAAGGAAATGTTGATCGAAATGAAGTAAATATGCATCAAAATGAAGGAAATATGTATAGAAATGAAGTAAATATTCAACAAAATGAAGTAAATATACATCGAAATGAAGTAAATATACATCAAAATGAAAGAAATATGCATCATAACGAATGAAATGTTGATCGTAATGAAGTAAAAATGCTGATCGTAATTTAGTAAATATGCATCATAATGAAGTAAATATCAATCGAAACGAAAGAAATATGCATCTATACGAAGTAAATATCCATAAAAATGAAGAAAATGTTGATCTTAATTAAGTAAATATGCATCAAATTGAAGGAAATATGCATCAAATTGAAGTAAATATGCATCAAAATGAAGTAAATATACATCAAAATGAAGTAAATATACATCAAAACGAAGGAAATATGCATCAAAATATAGTAAATATACATCAAAATGAAGTAAATATGCATTAAAATGTAGTAAATATACATCAAAACGAAGGAAATATGCATCAGAATGAAGGAAATATGCATCTAATTAAAGGAAATGTTGATCGTAGTGAAGTAAATATGCATCAAAATGAAGTAAATTTGAATCGAAACGAAGGAAATCTTGATCTTAATGAAGCAAAAATCCATCAAAATGAAGTACATATGCATCGAAACGAAGAAAATGTTGATCGTAATTTAGTAAATATGCTTCAAAATGAAGTAAATATCAATCGAAATGAAAGAAATATGCATCAAAACAAAGTAAATATGCATAAAAA
Source organism: Pogostemon cablin (assembly GCA_023678885.1). NCBI lineage: Eukaryota > Viridiplantae > Streptophyta > Magnoliopsida > Lamiales > Lamiaceae > Pogostemon > Pogostemon cablin. The sequence continues at coordinate 49,838 of JAHCLQ010000865.1, forward strand.
CGAAGGAAATGTTGATCGTAATGAAGTAAATATGCATCAAAATGAAGGAAATACACATCAAAATGAAGGAATTATGCATCGTAACGAAGGAAATGTTGATCTTAATGGAGTAAATATGTTGATCGTAATGAAGTAAATATGCATCAAAATGAAGAAAATATGCATCAAAACGAATGAAATATGCATCAAAATAAAGTAAATATGCATCAAAATGAAGGAAATATGCATCAAAACGAAGGAAATATTGATCCTAATTAAATAAATATGCATTAAAATGAAGGAAATATACATCGAAATGAAGTAAATATGCATAAAAATGAAGTAAATATGCATCAAAATAAAGAAAATATGCATCGAATAGAAGGAAATGCTAATCTTAATGAAGTAAATATGCTTCAAAATGAAGAAAATATGCATCGAAACGAAGGACATGTTGATCGTAGTGAAGTAAATATGCATCAAAATAAAGTAAATTTACATCGAAATGAAGTTAATGTCGATCGTAATGAAGTAAATATCCATCAAAATGAAGTAAATATGCATCGAAACTAAGGAAATATGCATCAAAACGAAGAGAATGTTGATCTTAATAATATAAATATGCATCAAAATGAAAGAAATATGCATCGAAATGAAGTAAATATGCATCAAAATGAAGTAAATATACATCGAAACAAAGGAAATATGCATCGAAATTAATGAAATATGCATTGAATTGAAGTAAATATGCATAAAAATAATGTAAATATACATCGAAACGAAAGAAATACGCATCAAAGTGAAGGAAATATGCATCGTAACGAAAGAAATGTTGATCGTAATGAAGTAAATATGTTGATCATAATGAAGTAAATATGCATCAAAATGAAGGAAATATGCATCAAAACGAAAGAAATATGCATCAAAATAAAGTAAATATGCATCAAAATGAAGGAAAAATGCATCAAAACGAAGGAAATATTGATCGTAATTGAGTAAATGTGCATTAAAATGAAGGAAATATGTATCGAAATGAAGTAAATATGCATGAAAATGAAGTAAATATGCATCAAAAAGAAGAAAATATGCATCGAATCGAAGGAAATGCTAATCTTAATAAAGTAAATATTCTTCAAAATGAAGAAAATATGCATCGAAACGAATGACATGTTGATCGTAGTGAAGTAAATATGCATCAAAATGAAAGGAATATGCATCGAAATGAAGTAAATATGCATCAAAATAAAATAAATATACATCGAAACGAAGGAAATATGCATCGAAATGAAGGAAATATGCATCGAATTGAAGTAAATATGCATAAAAATAAAGTAAATATACATCGAAACGAAGGAAATACGCATCAAAATGAAGGAATTATGCATAGTAACGAAGGAAATGTTGATCTTAATGGAGTAAATACGTTGATCGTAATGAAGTAAATATGTATCAAAATGAAGAAAATATGCATTAAAACGAAGGAAATATGTATCAAAATAAAGTAAATATGCAGCAAAATGAAGGAAATATGAATCAAAACGAAAGAAATATTGATCGTAATTAAATAAATATGCATTAAAATGAAGGAAATATACATCGAAATAAGTAAATATGCATGAAAATGAAGTAAATATGCATGAAAATGAAGAAAATATGCATCGAATCGAAGGAAATGCTAATCTTAATGAAGTAAATATGCTTCAAAATGAAGAAAATATGCATCGAAACGAAGGACATGTTGATCGTAGTGAAGTAAATATGTATCAAAATGAAGTAAATTTGCATCGAAATGAAGTTAATGTTGATCGTAATGAAGTAAATATCCATCAAAATGAAGTAAATATGCATCGAAACGAAGAAAATGTGGATTGTAATTTAGTAAATATGCATCAAAATGAAGTAAATATCAATCGAAACGAAAGAAATATGCATCGAAACGAAGTAAATATACAAAAAAATTTGAATCAAAATGTAGTAAATATGCATCGAAACGAGAAAATGAGCATCAAAATGAAGGAAATATTGATCGTAATGAAGTAAATATCCATCAAAATGAAGTAAATATTCATCAAAATGAAGTCAATATGAATCGAAACGAAGGAAATGCTGATCGTAATTAGGTAAATATGCATCAAAATAATGTAAATATGCATCGAAATAAAAGAAATGTTGAACATAATGAAGTAAATACGCATCAAAATGAAGTAAATATGTATCGAAACGAATGAAATATTGATCGTAATGTAGTAAATATGCATCAAAACGAAGGAAATATGCATCAAAACGAAGAGAATGTTGATCTTAATAATATAAATATGCATCAAAACGAAGGAAATGTGGATCGTAATTTAGTAAATATGCATCAAAATGAAGTAAATATCAATCGAAACGAAAGAAATATGCATTGAAACGAAATAAATATGCATAAAAATTTGAATCAAAATGAAGTAAATATGCATCGAAACGAGAAAATGAGCATCAAAATGAAGGAAATATTGATCGTAATGAAGTAAATATCCATCAAAATGAAGTCAATATGCATCGTAACGAAGGAAATGCTGATCGTAATTAGGTAAATATGCATCAAAATAATGTAAATATGCATCGAAATAAAAGAAATGTTGAACATAATGAAGTAAATACGCATCAAAATGAAGTAAATATGTATCGAAACGAATGAAATATTGATCGTAATGTAGTAAATATGCATCAAAACGAAGAGAATGTTGATCTTAATAATATAAATATGCATCAAAATGAAAGAAATATTCATCGAAATGAAGTAAATATGCATCAAAATGAAGTAAATATACATCGAAACAAAGGAAATATGCATCGAAATGAATGAAATATGCATCGAATTGAAGTAAATATACATAAAAATAAAGTAAATATACATGGAAACGAAAGAAATACGCATCAAAGTGAAGCAAATATGCATCGTAACGAAGGAAATGTTGATCGTAATGAAGTAAATATGTTGATCATAATGAAGTAAATATGCATCAAAATGAAGGAAATATGTATCAAAACGAAAGAAATATGCATCAAAATAAAGTAAATATGCATCAAAATGAAGGAAATATGCATCAAAACGAAGGAAATATTGATCGTAATTGAGTAAATGTGCATTAAAATGAAGGAAATATGTATCGAAATGACGTAAATATGCACGAAAATGAAGTAAATATGCATCAAAAAGAAGAACATATGCATCGAATCGAAGGAAATGCTAATCTTAATAAAGTAAATATGCTTCAAAATGAAGAAAATATGCATCGAAACGAATGACATGTTGATCTTATTGAAGTAAATATGCATCAAAATAAAATAAATATACATCGAAACGAAGGAAATATGCATCGAAATGAAGGAAATATGCATCGAATTGAAGTAAATATGCATAAAAATAAAGTAAATATACATCTAAACGAATGAAATACGCATCAAAATGAAGGAATTATGCATAGTAACGAAGGAAATGTTGATCTTAATGGAGTAAATATGTTGATCGTAATGAAGTAAATATGCATCAAAATGAAGAAAATATGCATTAAAACGAAGGAAATATGTATCAAAATAAAGAAAATATGCAGCAAAATGAAGGAAATATGAATCAAAACGAAGGAAATATTGATCGTAATTAAATAAATATGCATTAAAATGAAGGAAATATACATCGAAATAAGTAAATATGCATGAAAATGAAGTAAATATGCATCAAAATGAAGAAAATATGCATCGAGTCGAAGGAAATGCTAATCTTATTGAAGTAAATATGCTTCAAAATAAAGAAAATATGCATTGAAACGAAGGACATGTTGATCGTAGTGAAGTAAATATGCATCAAAATGAAGTAAATTTACATCGAAATGAAGTTAATGTTGATCGTAATGAAGTAAATATCCATCAAAATGAAGTAAATTTGCATCGAAACGAAGGAAATGTGGATTGTAATTTAGTAAATATGCATCAAAATGAAGTAAATATCAATCGAAACGAAAGAAATATGCATCGAAACGAAGTAAATATGCATAAAAATTTGAATCAAATTGAAGTAAATATGCAGCGAAACGAGAAAATGAGCATCAAAATGAAGGAAATATTGATCGTAATGAAGTAAATATCCATCAAAATGAAGTAAATATGCTTCGAAACGAAGGAAATGCTGATCGTAATGAGGTAAATATGCATCAAAATAATATAAATATCCATCAAAACAAAATAAATGTTGAACGTAATGAAGTAAATACGCATCAAAATGAAGTAAATATACATCGAAACTAAGGAAATATTGATCGTAATGTAGTAAATATGTATCAAAATGAATGAAATATACATCAAAACGAAGAGAATGTTGATCTTAATGAAGTAAATTTGCATCAAAATGAAAGAAATATGCATGGAAATGACGTAAATATGCATCAAAATGAAGTAAATATACATCGAAACAAAGGCATCGAAATGAAGGAAATATGCATCGAATTGAAGTAAATATGCATAAAAATAAAGTAAATATACGTCGAAACGAAGGAAATACGCATCAAAATGAAGGAAACATGCATCGTAACGAAGGAAATGTTGATCGTAATGAAGTAAATATGTTGATCATAATGAAGTAAATATGCATCAAAATGAAGGAAATTTGCATCAAAACGAAAGAAATATGCATCAAAATAAAATAAATATGCATCAAAATGAAGGAAATATGCATCAAAACGAAGGAAATATTAATCGTAATTGAGTAAATGTGCATTAAAATGAAGGAAATATGTATCGAAATGAAGTAAATATGCATGAAAATGAAGTAAATATGCATCAAAATGAAGAAAATATGCATCGAATCGAAGGAAATGCTAATCTTAATAAAGTAAATATGCTTCAAAATGAAGAAAATATGCATCGAAACGAATGACATGTTGATCGTAGTGAAGTAAATATGCATCAAAATGAAAGAAATATGCATCGAAATGAAGTAAATATGCATCAAAATAAAATAAATATACATCGAAACGAAGGAAATATGCATCGAATTGAAGTAAATATGCATAAAAATAAAGTAAATATACATCGAAACGAATGAAATACGCATCAAAATGAAGGAATTATGCATAGTAACGAAGGAAATGTTGATCTTAATGGAGTAAATATGTTGATCGTAATGAAGTAAATATGCATCAAAATGAAGAAAATATGCATTAAAACGAAGAAAATATGTATCAAAATAAAGTAAATATGCAGCAAAATGAATGAAATATGAATCAAAACGAAGGAAATATTGATCGTAATTAAATAAATATGCATTAAAATGAAGGAAATATATATCGAAATGAAGTAAATATGCATCAAAATGAAGAAAATATGCATCGAATCGAAGGAAATGCTAATCTTAATGAAGTAAATATGCTTCAAAATGAAGAAAATATGCATCGAAACGAAGGACATGTTGATCGTAGTGAAGTAAATATGCATCAAAATGAAGTAAATTTACATCGAAATGAAGTTAATGTTGATCGTAATGAAGTAAATATCCATCAAAATGAAGTAAATATGCATCGAAACGAAGGAAATGTGGGTAGTAATTTAGTAAATATGCATCAAAATGAAGTAAATATCAATCAAAATGAAAGAAATATGCATCGAAACGAAGTAAATATACATAAAAATTTGTATCAAAATGAAGTAAATATGCATCGAAACGAGAAAATGAGCATCAAAATGAAGGAAATATTGATCGTAATGAAGTAAATATCCATCAAAATGAGGTAAATATTCATCGAAACGAAGGAAATGCTAATCGTAATTTAGTAAATGTGCAACATAATTAAGTAAATATCAATCGAAACGAAAGAAATTTGCATCAGAACGAAATAAATATGCATAAAAACGAAAGAAATATTGATCATAATGAAGTAAATATGCATCGAAATGAAGTAAATATGTATCAAAATGAAGTAAATATGTATCGAAACGAAGGAAATACTCATCGAAATGAAGGAAATGTGCATCGCAATGAATGAAATGTTGATCGTAACGAAGTAAAAATATTGATCGTAATGAAGTAAATATGCATCAAATTGAAGGAAATATGCATCAAAACGAAGGAAATATGCATCAAAATATAGTAAATATGCATCAAAACGAAGGAAATATGCATCAAAATAAAGGAAATATTCATCAAATAGAAGTAAATATGCATCAAAATGATCTAAATATACATCAAAACGAAAGAAATATGCATCAAAATATAGTAAATATACATCAAAACGAAAGAAATATGCATCAAAATATAGTAAATATACATCAAAACGAATGAAATATGCATCAAAATATTGTAAATATACATCAAAATGAGGTAAATATGCATCAAATTGTAGTAAATATACATCAAAACGAAGGAAATATGCATCAAAATAAAGTAGATTTGAATCAAAACAAAGGAAATTTTGATCGTAATGAAGTAAATATCCATCAAAATGAAGTAAATATGCATCGGAATGAAGGAAATATTGATCGTAATTTAGTAAATAAGCATCAAAATAAAGTAAATATCAAATGAAACGAAAGAAATATGCATCAAAACGAAGTAAATATGCATAAAAACGAAGGAAATGTTGATCAAAATGAAGTAAATATGCATCAAAATGAAGGAAATATGTATCGAAATGAAGTAAATATTCATCAAAAAGAAGTAAATATACATCGAAACGAAGGAAATATACATCGAAATGAAGGAAATATGCATCATAACGAATGAAATGTTTATCGTAATGAAGTAAAAATGCTGATCGTAATTTAATAAATATGCATCATAATGAAGTAAATATCAATCGAAACGAAAGAAATATGCATCTATACGAAGTAAATATCCATAAAAATGAAGGAAATGTTGATCGTAATGAAGTAAATATGCATCAAATTGAAGGAAATATGCATCAAATTGAAGTAAATATGCATCTAAATGAAGTAAATATACATCAAAATGAAGTAAATATACATCAAAACGAAAGAAATATGCATCAAAATATAGTAAATATACATCAAAACGAAAGAAATATGCATCAAAATATAGTAAATATACATCAAAACGAAGGAAATATGCATCAAAATATAGTAAATATACATCAAAATGAGGTAAATATGCATCAAAATGTAGTAAATATACATCAAAACGAAGAAAATATGCATCAAAATAAAGTAGATTTGAATCGAAACGAAGGAAATCTTGATCGTAATGAAGTAAATATCCATCAAAATGAAGTAAATATGCATCGGAACGAAGGAAATATTGATCGTAATTTAGTAAATAAGCATCAAAATAAAGTAAATATCAAATGAAACGAAAGAAATATGCATCAAAACGAAGTAAATATGCATAAAAACGAAGGAAATGTTGATCGAAATGAAGTAAATATGCATCAAAATGAAGGAAATATGTATAGAAATGAAGTAAATATTCAACAAAATGAAGTAAATATACATCGAAATGAAGTAAATATACATCAAAATGAAAGAAATATGCATCATAACGAATGAAATGTTGATCGTAATGAAGTAAAAATGCTGATCGTAATTTAGTAAATATGCATCATAATGAAGTAAATATCAATCGAAACGAAAGAAATATGCATCTATACGAAGTAAATATCCATAAAAATGAAGAAAATGTTGATCGTAATGAAGTAAATATGCATCAAATTGAAGGAAATATGCATCAAATTGAAGTAAATATGCATCAAAATGAAGTAAATATACATCAAAATGAAGTAAATATACATCAAAACGAAGGAAATATGCATCAAAATATAGTAAATATACATCAAAATGAAGTAAATATGCATTAAAATGTAGTAAATATACATCAAAACGAAGGAAATATGCATCAGAATGAAGGAAATATGCATCTAATTAAAGGAAATGTTGATCGTAGTGAAGTAAATATGCATCAAAATGAAGTAAATTTGAATCGAAACGAAGGAAATCTTGATCTTAATGAAGCAAAAATCCATCAAAATGAAGTACATATGCATCGAAACGAAGAAAATGTTGATCGTAATTTAGTAAATATGCTTCAAAATGAAGTAAATATCAATCGAAATGAAAGAAATATGCATCAAAACAAAGTAAATATGCATAAAAACGAAGGAAATGTTGATCGTAATGAAGTAAATATGCATCAAAATGAAGGAAATACACATCAAAATGAAGGAATTATGCATCGTAACGAAGGAAATGTTGATCTTAATGGAGTAAATATGTTGATCGTAATGAAGTAAATATGCATCAAAATGAAGAAAATATGCATCAAAACGAATGAAATATGCATCAAAATAAAGTAAATATGCATCAAAATGAAGGAAATATGCATCAAAACGAAGGAAATATTGATCCTAATTAAATAAATATGCATTAAAATGAAGGAAATATACATCGAAATGAAGTAAATATGCATAAAAATGAAGTAAATATGCATCAAAATAAAGAAAATATGCATCGAATAGAAGGAAATGCTAATCTTAATGAAGTAAATATGCTTCAAAATGAAGAAAATATGCATCGAAACGAAGGACATGTTGATCGTAGTGAAGTAAATATGCATCAAAATAAAGTAAATTTACATCGAAATGAAGTTAATGTCGATCGTAATGAAGTAAATATCCATCAAAATGAAGTAAATATGCATCGAAACTAAGGAAATATGCATCAAAACGAAGAGAATGTTGATCTTAATAATATAAATATGCATCAAAATGAAAGAAATATGCATCGAAATGAAGTAAATATGCATCAAAATGAAGTAAATATACATCGAAACAAAGGAAATATGCATCGAAATTAATGAAATATGCATTGAATTGAAGTAAATATGCATAAAAATAATGTAAATATACATCGAAACGAAAGAAATACGCATCAAAGTGAAGGAAATATGCATCGTAACGAAAGAAATGTTGATCGTAATGAAGTAAATATGTTGATCATAATGAAGTAAATATGCATCAAAATGAAGGAAATATGCATCAAAACGAAAGAAATATGCATCAAAATAAAGTAAATATGCATCAAAATGAAGGAAAAATGCATCAAAACGAAGGAAATATTGATCGTAATTGAGTAAATGTGCATTAAAATGAAGGAAATATGTATCGAAATGAAGTAAATATGCATGAAAATGAAGTAAATATGCATCAAAAAGAAGAAAATATGCATCGAATCGAAGGAAATGCTAATCTTAATAAAGTAAATATTCTTCAAAATGAAGAAAATATGCATCGAAACGAATGACATGTTGATCGTAGTGAAGTAAATATGCATCAAAATGAAAGGAATATGCATCGAAATGAAGTAAATATGCATCAAAATAAAATAAATATACATCGAAACGAAGGAAATATGCATCGAAATGAAGGAAATATGCATCGAATTGAAGTAAATATGCATAAAAATAAAGTAAATATACATCGAAACGAAGGAAATACGCATCAAAATGAAGGAATTATGCATAGTAACGAAGGAAATGTTGATCTTAATGGAGTAAATACGTTGATCGTAATGAAGTAAATATGTATCAAAATGAAGAAAATATGCATTAAAACGAAGGAAATATGTATCAAAATAAAGTAAATATGCAGCAAAATGAAGGAAATATGAATCAAAACGAAAGAAATATTGATCGTAATTAAATAAATATGCATTAAAATGAAGGAAATATACATCGAAATAAGTAAATATGCATGAAAATGAAGTAAATATGCATGAAAATGAAGAAAATATGCATCGAATCGAAGGAAATGCTAATCTTAATGAAGTAAATATGCTTCAAAATGAAGAAAATATGCATCGAAACGAAGGACATGTTGATCGTAGTGAAGTAAATATGTATCAAAATGAAGTAAATTTGCATCGAAATGAAGTTAATGTTGATCGTAATGAAGTAAATATCCATCAAAATGAAGTAAATATGCATCGAAACGAAGAAAATGTGGATTGTAATTTAGTAAATATGCATCAAAATGAAGTAAATATCAATCGAAACGAAAGAAATATGCATCGAAACGAAGTAAATATACAAAAAAATTTGAATCAAAATGTAGTAAATATGCATCGAAACGAGAAAATGAGCATCAAAATGAAGGAAATATTGATCGTAATGAAGTAAATATCCATCAAAATGAAGTAAATATTCATCGAAACGAAGGAAATGCTAATCGTAATTTAGTAAATATGCAACATAATTAAGTAAATATCAATCGAAACGAAAGAAATATGCATCAGAACGAAGTAAATATGTAAAAAAACGAAGGAAATATTGATCATAATGAAGTAAATATGCATCAAAATGAAGGAAATATGCATCGAAATGAAGTAAATATGTATCAAAATGAAGTAAATATATATCGAAACGAAGGAAATATGCATCGAAATGAAGGAAATGTGCATCGCAACGAAGGAAATGTTGATCGTAACGAAGTAAAAATATTGATCGTAATGAAGTAAATATGCATCAAATTGAAGGAAATATGCATCAAAACGAAGGAAATATGCATCAAAATAAAGTAAATATGCATCAAAACGAAGGAAATATGCATCAAAATAAAGGAAATATTCATCAAATAGAAGTAAATATGCATCAAAATGATGTAAATATACATCAAAACGAAAGAAATATGCATCAAAATATAGTAAATATACATCAAAACGAAAGAAATATGCATCAAAATATAGTAAATATACATCAAAACGAAGGAAATATGCATCAAAATATAGTAAATATACATCAAAATGAGGTAAATATGCATCGAAATAAAGTAAATATACATCAAAACGAAAGAAATATGCATCATAACGAATGAAATGTTGATCGTAATGAAGTAAAAATGCTGATCGTAATTTAGTAAATATGCATCATAATGAAGTAAATATCAATCGAAACGAAAGAAATATGCATCTATACGAAGTAAATATCCATAAAAATGAAGGAAATGTTGATCGTAATGAAGCAAATATGCATCAAATTGAAGGAAATATGCATCAAATTGAAGTAAATATGCATCAAAATGAAGTAAATATGCATCAAAATGAAGTAAATATACATCAAAACGAAGGAAATATGCATCAAAATATAGTAAATATACGTCAAAACGAAGGAAATATGCATCAAAATATAGTAAATATACATCAAAATGAAGTAAATATGCATTAAAATGTAGTAAATATACATCAAAACGAAGGAAATATGCATCAGAATGAAGGAAATATGCATCTAATCGAAGGAAATGTTGATCGTAGTGAAGTAAATATGCATCAAAATGAAGTAAATTTGAATCGAAACGAAGGAAATCTTGATCTTAATGAAGTAAATATCCATCAAAATGAAGTACATATGCATCGAAACGAAGAAAATGTTGATCGTAATTTAGTAAATATGCTTCAAAATTAAGTAAATATCAATCGAAATGAAAGAAATATGCATCAAAACAAAGTAAATATGCATAAAAACGAAGGAAATGTTGATCGTAATGAAGTAAATATGCATCAAAATGAAGGAAATACACATCAAAATGAAGGAATTATGCATCGTAACGAAGGAAATGTTGATCTTGATGGAGTAAATATGTTGATCGTAATGAAGTAAATATGCATCAAAATGAAGAAAATATGCATCAAAACGAAGGAAATATGCATCAAAATAAAGTAAATATGCATCAAAATGAAGGAAATATGCATCAAAACGAAGGAAATATCGATCGTAATTAAATAAATATGCATTAAAATGAAGGAAATATACATCGAAATGAAGTAAATATGCATGAAAATGATGTAAATATGCAACAAAATGAAGAAAATATGCATCGAATCGAAGGAAATGCTAATCTTAATGAAGTAAATATGCTTCAAAATGAAGAAAATATGCATCGAAACGAAGGACATGTTGATCGTAGTGAAGTAAATATGCATCAAAATAAAGTAAATTTAAATCGAAATGAAGTTAATGTCGGTCGTAATGAAGTAAATATCCATCAAAATTATAATATCTTAGTTCAACTAGATTTTTTTTAGAAAGCCCAAAACCTATTTATTTATTTTTATAGCCCAAAAGGCCAGCCCAATTAAGCCCAACTAGATTTTTTTTAGAAAACCCAAAACCTATTTATTTATTTTTATAGCCCAAAAGGCCAGCCCAATTAAGTCCAACTAGATTTTTTTTTAGAAAGCCCAAACTTATTTATTTATTTATTTTGTGGCCCAAAGTTTCAGGCCACTTAAATGGTCTGATATATAATTAGTAAGGCTAAAATTAAAAAAAAAAAGAGAGAAGAACGGGAGAAGAAAAGCAAAAGAGGGGAAAGAAAAGAGTGAAGAGGAGAAACCCTTGTTGATCAAATTCTCCCTTACACCCTCATCCTAGGTGGTTTCTAAGTTGTTTTGAGGTAAGTGGTGTGTGAATTAAGCTTCCTTCTTCCATGATTTTGTAATTTTGTGGGGTTTTTCTTTTTGGTATGTGGGTAATTTGCAGACTGTTCGAACTGATTTTGACATAGCTATTACCCTTGAAAGTTTGCAAACTTAATTTCTGTACGTAGCTGAACTCGTTAGCTTTCCGTAGCCACTTGAAACGCCTCAATCCGATTATTCTACAATTAGTTACGATTTTTCTCGTAAACTGCCGCTAGCTGGAAAATTTCAGAATTTTTATGTCGAATTCAAACTTATTTTTTTATCGTTTCGTTTAGTTAATGTATTGAAACGGTTATATGGGATTGGGAACTGATGTTAAGGAGTTACATGCCATTTTTATTTAATATCGACTCGTTCGAACTCGATTAGAATTTGTTTTTAGCAATGAAAGAGATGTTAACGCTAATAGTTAGTTATATTTAATTTGTCTTTAATTGCTTATCTCCTTTCTAGGTAAAGAACCATCTACGAAGGGCAAGGGACCGACTTCAGATTCCGGAGAGAGTTAATCACTTCCTTGTGAGTTGATAATTCGGGAATGCCTTCTCTTGTGGGAAGTGTGGACCCTCGATAAATGTGCATTTATTTTAGTTTTAGTTAATTGATAAGAAAATTATTTGGTATTATGTTATGTGGTAAAGAGCCTGATTGACTCGATTGCTCTGGTTAGAGTCATGTTAGCCATTTTATGAGTATTATTGATTTCTGGTTATTCTTGTGTGCCAATTAAGACTCTAACTTGAGTCGTTATTCATCTTATGATGCACATGCATATGTATGCCTGGTACCAAGGTTAAGTAGCCCGAATTGGTCACGGTTCGGGTGAGTTGGAGCGATATTGATTAAGTAGCCCGAATTGTCGCGGTTCGAGTGAGTTAGAGTGACAACCAAGTTGCCCGTGATTGGCAAACCCGGGTGAGTTAGATCTAACGGGGCACCTATCCATTTGCCAAATACTGATACTTTGGAGGGTGATCGTTAGATGGATCAGTCTATTATAGGCTCAGTCAACGTCACCGGTGTGGGACATGCATGTCATATATGTTTATATGTTTGATCATTTCAATTATTCACGTCGATATTGAATTATGAACTTTAGCACATGGCGGGTTGAGAAAGAATATTAATGTGCATTTTATCTAGAGTAACGGTGACGGGCTTGGACTGTCTCTCGACGGAGAGCTCAGTTCGAGGAGGATATTGACTACCCACGCGTCTTTTATGTGATAACATGTTGTTTGAACTAATTGTGTTATTCATAAATGTGCACTAAGGTTTTTATTTTCATTAATATGTACACTGAGTGAGAATAGTTATTGTGGGACGAAATGTTGGATTTTATGTTATGAACTGCGAGTGGAATACATGCTTCGTATAAGGGTCGGGGTGACCGGCTTATCACCTCACTGAGCTAGTGGTTTTGCTCACCCCTATCATTCTTTCCTTTTCAGGCTGTTGATATCGTTTTGGTTGGAGGTTTTCCTATCGTTTGCTCATCATCCAATCCGTGTTTTGGGTACTTTCTCTTTTATGTAAATTGACGGATTCATTGGCGAGATTGTATAGTTTATATTTGGTGACCCCCTTGATGTTCTTTTTGTACTTTCGCGTTGTTATATCGTTCATGTATATTTTCTTTAAACTAAGTTACACCGTTGTATTTTGTACCTTTGTAAATCCTTGTTGATACTTTTTGAGATGATGTCCTCGGGTTGTACCCGTTGTTATCAGTTGTTCAGCTCTACAGGTACTTGATAGCAAGCCTTACGTTTTCTATAAACTTTGTGGAGTGGAGTGCACCCATTCTGCGAAATTTATGGTTAACGTGGCGGTTGTCGCGTTCTCTCTGGGGTCGGGGCGTGACAACTTTCTTGGTATCAGAGCCTGGTTTTATGATTCTCATTCTTTTTGAGTCGAGCCAATGGGTCCAACTTTGTTTCTATGTCATCCTAAGGTATCGTATTGCCTTGACGTTGACCTTGCATTTTCTTTCCTTTCTTCCTTTCAGTCATTATGGCACCTCCAGTTCGTCGTCGAGGTCGATGTCGAGGACACGCTCCTCGTGATCCTCCGAGTCCTCTACTCTCTTCTGTTCCTCGTGGACCTCGAGGACATGTTTCTTCTGATCATGCCATTCTCCCGACGGCTACGGACCCTATCAATTCTGATCATAGGGTGCCGGTTTTCCAGGTAGAGCAACCACGAGCCCAGTTGCGGGTTGAGCACATGATGACACCCGAGCAGTACCAATTGTATTATGATCACATTCGAATACATGGTGTTCCCCCACCTACAACGGCTCATACAACTACGACTGTCACTGAAGAGGTTCTTCGTGCTAATGAATCAATTCGACCTACATCTAATGTACCAGTTTTTACTCCAGAAATGGCTTTAGGAGGTTCTGCTTCTCGAGGTGCACTTTTTATACCTGATTTGGTTAAAGCAGTTGAAAACATGGGGACTTCGAAATTTGACGGTGCAAGAGATGCTTCTAAAGCGGGGGCATGGTTGAAGGAGATTACAGAGACCTTTGACACCTTGATGATTGAAGAATGTTATCGTGTGGTCATTGCGACTAAGCTGTTAGGCCCAGATGCACGACGATGGTGGCAGAATATAAAAGAGACATCTTCGGTTACTATTACGTGGGTTATCTTTGTGGAACGATTCAAAGATCGATACTTCTCTCAGTATATCAAGGATTAGAAGAGAAAGGAGTACTTCAACCTCTTTCAAGGCATTATGTCGGTCGTGGAGTACGAAAGCAAATTTCTGGAATTACGAGAATTCGCTCCTGAGTCATATACGACGAGAGACTTATGCAAGAGATTTGAAGATGGTCTTAATTTAAATATTCGAGATCGCATCAAGTCCGGAGACAAGTACGAGAGTCTTGACGATCTCGTAGAAGAAGCCCTGAGGGTAGAAGGTTTAGTTCAGGCGAGACATAAGCTTGCAGAACGATCTCAAAAGAAAAGGCATGGGAGTGCATTTCCAGGAAATACATCGAAGGTGTATAGGGGTGTGGGATCTTCGCGTGGCGCACCAAGTTCGGCATCTATTAGTTTTCCTCAACCTCAGGAGCAGTTTAGTAGAGGCGGGAGCAATGTCTCGGGATCGGTTGGTGAAAATCGCAAGTGCCAGAATTGCCTAAAATATCATGACGGCCCCTGTAGGGCTCCTCAAGTATGTTTTCAGTGTCGACAGCCGGGGCATATGCGAAGTTCTTGTCCTCAGCTTATGGGAACGAGCAGTCAGGGTTCTGCTCAGCTTCGTGGTAAACTAACATATTCTACACCCAGAGATACTCGATCTGCAGTTACCAGAGTGCCCGATGCCTCAAGCGGCCCTAGTACTCAATCACCTATGCAAGGAAGGAAGCAAACTAGAGTATTTCATATTTCCCAAGAAGAGGCTCGCTCAGATCCGAAGGTTGTGACAGGTAATTTATAATTTGAGTATTTTCACATGCTAAATCTAACCCCGCCTTGTTATGCCACTTGATTACGAATAAAACATTCGTAAGAAATTCTATCTTTCCGAATTTTTAAATCACAATCTCACCTAATATTGCTTCTTTAGGCCATGTGTTTGTGGGAGACCATCAGGTCTACGCTTTATTTGACCCAGGTTTTGATAGGTCTTATATCCGGGATGATCTTACTGCGATCTTAGATTATCCTATCTCTCATTTGTCACCTGGAATCATCGTTCATACCCCTCTTGGAGAGCATCTAATTCGTGATTCGGTATTCCTTGGTTGTCCATTGAAGATCAAAGATGTCATTTTAGAGGCTGAATTGATACCATTGCCTTTGATTGATCTTGATGTTATTCTTGGCATGGATTGGCTTTCTTCTCATCAT
This sequence comes from Pogostemon cablin, assembly GCA_023678885.1. Classification (NCBI taxonomy): domain Eukaryota; kingdom Viridiplantae; phylum Streptophyta; class Magnoliopsida; order Lamiales; family Lamiaceae; genus Pogostemon; species Pogostemon cablin. The sequence goes on from JAHCLQ010000865.1 coordinate 66,145, forward strand.
GCAATTCTCGATTGCCACGAGAAGCTTGTTATTTTTCGTAGACCAGGATTCTCAGAACTTATTTTTGAAGGTAAACTTCAAACGAGATCCCTCTCCTTTATTTCAGTGTTGACTGTGCATAAATTAATGCGTAAGGGTTGTGAGGCATTCTTGACATTTGTCATCGATACTTCTCTTTCTAAAACTAAACTAGATGACATCCCAATCGTGAATGAATTTCCTGATGTCTTTCCCGAAGACTTACCAGGACAACCTCCGAATCGAGAGATTGATTTTTTCATTGACGTACTTCCTGGAATCACACCTATATCGATTACTCCATATCGAATGTCGTCTGCTGAGCTTAAGGAACTCCAGACACAACTTGGGGAATTATTGGAGAAGGGTTTCATACGACCTAGCACATCTCCATGGGGTGCTCCAGTTCTTTTTGTCAAGAAGAAAGATGGATCACTTCGTCTATGTGTCGACTACCGTCAATTGAACAAGGTGACAATCAAGAACAAATATCCTCTTCCAAGAATCGATGATCTGTTTGATCAATTGCAAGGAGCAACTGTGTTCTCAAAAATTGATTTGCGATCCGGTTATCACCAACTCAAGATTAGGGAATCTGATATCCCTAAGTCTGCTTTTCGAACCAGATACGGTCATTTTGAATTCTGTGTTATGCCTTTTGGACTCACAAATGCTCCTGCAGCTTTTATGGATCTTATGAATCGGGTCTTTCGGCCGTACTTAGATAAATTTGTCATCATCTTCATTGATGACATTCTTATTTATTCTAAATCGGACGACGAGCATTCTCATCATCTAAGAATTGCTCTGAACATTCTCAGAGAAAATCAGCTTTATGCTAAATTCTCGAAGTGTGAATTTTGGCTTCGCGAAGTAAGCTTTTTGGGTCATCACATTCCTAAAGAAGGAATCTACGTCGATCCATTGAAGATTCAAGCTATACTAGATTGGGAGCGTCCAAAGAACGTGACAGAGATTCGTAGTTTTCTGGGATTAGCTGGATATTATCGACGGTTTGTCAAAGACTTTTCGTTATTGGCTTCATCTTTGACTAAATTGACTCGGAAAGGGGTAAAATTTGAATGGAGTGAAGAATGCGAGGAAGCATTTCAAGAATTGAAAAGACGACTCGTTTCAGCTCCTATTCTTGCTTTGCCAGACCCAGTGATTGGAGAATTTACCATTTATAGCGACGCCTCGAGACAAGGATTAGGATGCGTTCTCATGCAAGAAGGAAAGGTTATTGCCTACGCTTCAAGGCAATTGAAGAAGAACGAAGAAAATTATCCTACACATGATTTAGAGTTGGCTGCAATCGTCTTTGCATTGAAGATATGGAGGCACTATCTGTATGGTGCAACTTGTCGGGTTTTCACTGATCACAAGAGCTTAAAGTATATCACCATGCAAAAGGAGCTCAACCTCAGGCAAAGGCGATGGATGGAGTTGATTAGTGACTATGACTTAGTCATCGATTATCATCCTGGCAAGGCGAACGTTGTTGCAGATGCTCTGAGTAGAAAGTCTTCTACCTCACTTGCTTCAATTCAATCTTTTTATCTTCCTATGTTGGAGCAATTTAAATCTTTACACATTTCGCTCGATAGTGAAAAGTCTAATGATTCTGCCTTAATTGCCAAATTCGAGGTTAAACCTACCTTGTTCGAGCAAATTCGAGAAAGACAATCACACGATGTTCATTTACAACAGAAGATGGCGAAGCTAAATCAAGGAAAAGAAACAGAATTTCAAATTCGGGATGATGGACTTCTTACTTTTAAAAATCGTGTTTGTGTTCCATCAGAACTTGATGTTCGTAGAGCTATTCTTGAGGAAGCCCATTCTTCAGCCTATGCTATGCATCCTGGTAGTACCAAAATGTACAGAACACTTCGGGAGCATTATTGGTGGCCAGGTATGAAACGGGACACTACTGAATTTGTATCAAAGTGCTTATCTTGCCAACAGATTAAAGCGGAACACCAAAAACCAGCCGGCATGCTTCAACCACTACCTATTCCTGAGTGGAAATGGGAAAACGTCACAATGGATTTTGTTTCTGGTTTACCTCGAACCCAAAAGGGTCATGACTCAATTTGGGTCATTGTCGATCGTCTGACGAAATCGGCACATTTCCTTCCAGTGCATACCAACGAATCTTTAGAGAAACTTGCCAAGTTATATGTCGATGAGATCGTGAGATTGCACGGAGTACCAGTGTCAATCATATCTGACCGTGATCCAAGATTCACTTCCCGTTTTTGGCCTAGTCTGCAGAAAGCGCTAGGTACAAAATTACTATTCAGTACCTCGTTTCATCCACAGACTGATGGACAGTCAGAGAGAACTATACAGACACTAGAAGACATGTTACGTGCAGTGGTGTTGAATTTGGGAGGTAGCTGGGATAAGTACGTGACTTTGGTGGAGTTCGCTTATAACAACATTTATCATTCAAGCATTGGAATGCTCCCGTACGAAGCTCTGTATGGCCGAAAGTGTCGAACACCACTTTTTTGGGATGAGGTTGGCGAGAGACAAATCGAACAAGTAGAGCTTATCGAAGATGCGAAGGCAAAAATACAACTTATTCGAGACAGACTTAAGGCAGCGCAAGATCGACAGAAAAGCTACGCAGATAATAGGAGGCGCGATTTGGAGTTTAATGAAGGAGACAAAGTTTTTCTGAAAGTTTCTCCATGGAAGGGTGTGTTGCGATTCCGCTGTCGAGGAAAGTTGAGTCCAAGGTATATTGGCCCGTTTACGATCGTGCAAAGGATTGGTCGTGTCGCGTATCGACTTGAGCTATCATCGGAATTGTCGAAGATTCACGATGTCTTCCATGTTTCTATGCTTAGAAAATATGAACCAGATCCTTCGTACGTGCTCAAAGATCCCCAGTTGTATTAAAGGAAAATCTATCGTACAAAGTACAACCTGTTCAAATTGTAGATCGCCGAGAGAAAATGCTTCGTAACAAATCCATTCCTATGGTGAGAATTCTATGGAGAAGTGATCAAATTGAAGAAGAAACATGGGAACCAGAGTCAGTCATGCGTCAACACCATCCAAATCTCTTTTCATCTATAGGTACGTTTATGTTTCGAGGACGAAACTTTTTGGAGGAGGGGATACTTTATAATATCTTAGTTCAACTAGATTTTTTTTAGAAAGCCCAAAACCTATTTATTTATTTTTATAGCCCAAAAGGTCAGCCCAATTAAGCCCAACTAGATTTTTTTTAGAAAGCCCAAAGCCTATTTATTTATTTTTATAGCCCAAAAGGCCAGCCCAATTAAGCCCAACTAGATTTTTTTAGAAAGCCCAAACTTATTTATTTATTTATTTTGTGGCCCAAAGTTTCAGCCCACTTAAATGGCCTGATATATAATTAGTAAGGCTAAAGTTAAAAAAAAAGAGAGAGAAGAACGGGAGAAGAAAAGCAAAAGAGGAAAGAAAAGAGTGAAGAGGAGAAACCCTTGTTGATCAAATTCTCCCTTACAACCCTCATCCTAGGTGGTTTCTAAGTTGTTTTGAGGTAAGTGGTGTGTGAATTAAGCTTCCTTCTTCCATGATTTTGTAATTTTGTGGGGTTTTTCTTTTTGGTATGTGGGTAATTTGCAGACTGTTCGAACTGATTTTGACATAGCTATTACCCTTGAAAGTTTGCAAACTTAATTTCTGTACGTAGCTGAACTCGTTAGCTTTCTGTAGCCACTTGAAACGCCTCAATCCGATTATTCTATAATTAGTTATGATTTTTCTCGTAAACTGCCGCTAGCTGGAAAATTTCAGAATTTTTATGTCGAATTCAAACTTATTTTTTTATCGTTTCGTTTAGTTAATGTATTAAAACGGTTATATGGGATTGGGAACTGATGTTAAGGAGTTACATGCCATTTTTATTTAATATCGACTCGTTCGAACTCGATTAGGATTTGTTTTTAGCAATGAAAGGGATGTTAACGCTAATAGTTAGTTATATTTAATTTGTCTTTAATTGCTCATCTCCTTTCTAGGTAAAGAACCATCTACGAAGGGCAAGGGACCGACTTCAGATTCCGGAGAGAGTTAATCACTTCCTTGTGAGTTGATAATTCGGGAACGCCTTCTCTTGTGGGAAGTGTGGACCCTCGATAAATGTGCATTTATTTTAGTTTTAGTTAATTGATAAGAAAATTATTTGGTATTATGTTATGTGGTAAAGAGCCTGATTGGCTCGATTGCTCTGGTTAGAGTCATGTTAGCCATTTTATGAGTATTATTGATTTCTGGTTATTCTTGTGTGCCAATTAAGACTCTAACTTGAGTCGTTATTCATCTTATGATGCACATGCATATGTATGCCTGGTACCAAGGTTAAGTAGCCCGAATTGGTCACGGTTCGGGTGAGTTGGAGCGACATTGATTAGGTAGCCCGAATTGTCGCGGTTCGGGTGAGTTAGAGTGACAACCAAGTTGCCCGTGATTGGCAAACCCGGGTGAGTTAGATCTAACGGGGCACCTATCCATTTGCCAAATACTGATACTTTGGAGGGTGATCGTTAGATGGATCAGTCTATTATAGGCTCAGTCAACGTCACCGGTGTGGGACATGAATGTCATATATGTTTATATGTTTGATTATTTCAAGTATTCACGTCGATATTGAATTATGAACTTTAGCACATGGCGGGTTGAGAAAGAATATTAATGTGCATTTTATCTAGAGTAACGGTGACGGGCTTGGACTGTCTCTCGACGGAGAGCTCAGTTCGAGGAGGATATTCACTACCCACGCGTCTTTTATGTGATAACATGTTGTTTGAACAAATTGTGTTATTCATAAATGTGCACTAAGGTTTTTATTTTCATTAATATGTACACTGAGTGAGAATAGTTATTGTGGGACGAAATGTTGGATTTTATGTTATGAACTGCGAGTGGAATACATGCTTCGTATAAGGGTCGGGGTGACCGGCTTATCACCTCACTGAGCTAGTGGTTTTGCTCACCCCCATCATTCTTTCCTTTTCAGGCTGTTGATATCGTTTTGGTTGGAGGTTTTCCTATCGTTTGCTCATCATCCAATCCGTGTTTTGGGTACTTTCTCTTTTATGTAAATTGACGGATTCATTGGCTTGATTGTATAGTTTATATTTGGTGACCCCCTTGATGTTCTTTTTGTACCTTCGCGATGTTATATCGTTCATGTATATTTTCTTTAAACTAAGTTACACCGTTGTATTTTGTACCTTTGTAAATCCTTGTTGATACTTTTTGAGATGATGTCCTCGGGTTGTACCCGTTGTTATCAGTTGTTCAGCTCTACAGGTACTTGATAGCAAGCCTTACATTTTCTATAAACTTTGTGGAGTGGAGTGCACCCATTCTGCGAAATTTATGGTTAACGTGGCGGTTGTCGCGTTCTGTCTGGGGTCGGGGCGTGAGAAAAATGAAGTAAATATGCATCGAAACGAAGGAAATATGCATCAAAACGAAGAGAATGTTGATCTTAATAATATAAATATGCATCAAAATGAAAGAAATATGCATCGAAATGAAGTAAATATGCGTCAAAATGAAGTAAATGTACATCGAAACAAAGGAAATATGCATCGAAATGAATGAAATATGCATCAAATTGAACTAAATATGCATAAAAATAATGTAAATATACATCGAAACGAAAGAAATACGCATCAAAGTGAAGGAAATATGCATCGTAACGAAGGAAATGTTGATCGTAATGAAGTAAATATGCATCAAAATGAAGGAAATATGTTGATCATAATGAAGTAAATATGCATCAAAATGAAGGAAATATGCATCAAAACGAAAGAAATATGCATCAAAATAAAGTAAATATGCATCAAAATGAAGGAAAAATGCATCAAAACGAAGGAAATATTGATCGTAATTGTGTAAATGTACATTAAAATGTAGGAAATATGTATCGAAATGAAGTAAATATGCATGAAAATGAAGTAAATATGCATCAAAAAGAAGAAAATATGCATCGAATCGAAGGAAATGCTAATCTTAATAAAGTAAATATGCTTCAAAATGAAGAAAATATGCATCGAAACGAATGACATGTTGATCGTAGTGAAGTAAATATGCATCAAAATGAAAGAAATATGCATCGAAATGAAGTAAATATGCATCAAAATAAAATAAATGTACATCGAAACGAAGGAAATATGCATCGAAATGAAGGAAATATGCATCGAATTGATGTAAATATGCATAAAAATAAGGTAAATATACATCGAAACGAAGGAAATACGCATCAAAATGAAGGAATTATGCATAGTAACGAAGGAAATGTTGATCTTAATGGAGTAAATATGTTGATCGTAATGAAGTAAATATGCATCAAAATGAAGAAAATATGCATTAAAACGAAGGACATATGTATCAAAATAAAGTAAATATGCAGCAAAATGAAGGAAATATGAATCAAAACGAAGGAAATATTGATCATAATTAAATAAATATGCATTAAAATGAAGGAAATATACATCGAAATAAGTAAATACGCATGAAAATGAAGTAAATATGCATGAAAATGAAGAAAATATGCATCGAATCGAAGGAAATGCTAATCTTAATGAAGTAAATATGCTTCAAAATGAAGAAAATATGCATCGAAACGAAGGACATGTTGATCGTAGTGAAGTAAATATGTATCAAAATGAAGTAAATTTGCATCGAAATGAAGTTAATGTTGATCGTAATGAAGTAAATATCTATCAAAATGAAGTAAATATACATCGAAACGAAGAAAATGTGGATTGTAATTTAGTAAATATGCATCAAAATGAAGTAAATATCAATCGAAACGAAAGAAATATGCATCGAAACGAAGTAAATATACAAAAAAATTTGAATCAAAATGAAGTAAATATGCATCGAAACGAGAAAATGAGCATCAAAATGAAGGAAATATTGATCGTAATGAAGTAAATATCCATCAAAATGAAGTAAATATTCATCGAAACGAAGGAAATGCTAATCGTAATTTAGTAAATATGCAACATAATTAAGTAAATATCAATCGAAACGAAAGAAATATGCATCAGAACGAAGTAAATATGTATAAAAACGAAGGAAATATTGATCATAATGAAGTAAATATGCATCAAAATGAAGGAAATATGCATCGAAATGAAGTAAATATGTATCAAAATGAAGTAAATATATATCGAAACGAAGGAAATACGCATCGAAATGAAGGAAATGTGCATCGCAACGATGGAAATGTTGATCGTAACGAAGTAAAAATATTGATCGTAATGAAGTAAATATGCATCAAATTGAAGGAAATATGCATCAAAACGAAGGAAATATGCATCAAAATAAAGGAAATATTCATCAAATAGAAGTAAATATGCATCAAAATGATGTAAATATACATCAAAACGAAAGAAATATGCATCAAAATATAGTAAATATACATCAAAACGAAAGAAATATGCATCAAAATATAGTAAATATACATCAAAACTATAATATCTTTGTTCAACTAGATTTTTTTTAGAAAGCCCAAAGCCTATTTATTTATTTTATGGCCCAAAAGGCCAGCCCTATCTTAGCCCAACTAGATTTTGTTAGAAAGCCCAAAACCTAATTATTTATTTTTATGGCCCAAAAGGCCAGCCCAATTAAGCCCAACTATATTTTTTTTAGAAAGCCCAAATTTATTTATTTATTTATTTTGTGGCCCAAAGTTTCAGCCCACTTAAATGGCCTGATATATAATTATTAAGGCTAAAGTTAAAAAAAAAAGAGAGAGAAGAACGGGAGAAGAAAAGCAAAAGAGGGGAAAGAAGAGAGGAAGAGGAGAAACCCTTGTTGATCAAATTCTCCCTTACAACCCTCATCCTAGGTGGTTTTTAAGTTGTTTTGAGGTAAGTGGTGTGTGAATTAAGCTTCCTTCTTCCATGATTTTGTAATTTTGTGGGGTTTTTCTTTTTGGTATGTGGGTAATTTGCAGACTGTTCGAACTGATTTTGACATACCTATTGCCCTCGAAAGTTTGTAAACTTAATTTCTGTACGTAGCTGAACTCGTTAGCTTTCCGTAGCCACTTGAAACGCCCCAATCCGATTATTCTACAATTAGTTTTGATTTTTCTCGTAAACTGCCGCTAGCTGGAAAATTTCAGAATTTTTATGTCGAATTCAAACTTAATTTTTTTATCGTTTCGTTTAGTTAATGTATTGAAACGGTTATATGGGATTGGGAACTGATGTTAAAGAGTTACATGCCATTTTTATTTAATATCGACTCGTTCGAACTCGATTAGGATTTGTTTTTAGCAATGAAAGGGATGTTAACGCTAATAGTTAGTTATATTTAATTTTTCTTTAATTGCTCATCTCCTTTCTAGGTAAAGAAACCATCGACGAAGGGCAAGGGACCGACTTCATATTCCGGAGAGAGTTAATCACTTCCTTGTGAGTTGATAATTCGGGAACGCCTTCTCTGTGGGAAGTGTGGACCCTCGATGAATGTGCATTTATTTTAGTTTTAGTTAATTGATAAGAAAATTATTTGGTATTATGTTATGTGGTAAAGAGCCTGATTGGCTCGATTGCTCTGGTTAGAGTCATGTTAGCCATTTTATGAGTTTTATTGATTTCTGGTTATTTTTGTGTGCCAATTAAGACTCTAACTTGAGTCGTTATTCATCTTATGATGCACATGCATATGTATGCCTGGTACCAAGGTTAAGTAGCCCGAATTGTCACGGTTCGGGTGAGTTGGAGCGACATTGATTAGTAGCCCGAATTGTCGCGGTTCGGGTGAGTTAGAGTGACAACCAAGTTGCCCGTGATTGGCAAACCTGGGTGAGTTAGATCTAACGGGGCACCTGTCCATTTGCCAAATACTGATACACTGGAGGTGATCGTTAGATGGATCAGTCTATTATAGGCTCAGTCAAACGTCACCGGTGTGGGACATGCATGTCATATATGTTTATATGTTTGATCATTTCAAGTATTCACGTCGATATTGAATTGTGAACTTAGCACTTGGCATATTGAGAAAGAATATTAAGTGCATTTTATCTAGAGTAACGGTGACGGGCTTGGACTGTCTCTCGACGGAGAACTCAGTTCGAGGAGGATATTTGACTACCCACGCGTCTTTTATGTGATAACATGTTGTTTTGAACTAAATTGTGTTATTCATAAATGTGCACTAAGGCCGCGAGGGGAGTACATGCTTCGTATAAGGGTCGGGG
>JAHCLQ010000866.1:0-54760 GCA_023678885.1 Pogostemon cablin
CTCCCGTACGAAGCTCTGTATGGCCGAAAGTGTCGAACACCACTTTTTTGGGATGAGGTGGCGAGAGACAAATCGAACAAGTAGAGCTTATCGAAGATGCGAAGGCAAAAATACAACTTATTCGAGACAGACTTAAGGCAGCGCAAGATCGACAGAAAAGCTACGCAGATAATAGGAGGCGCGATTTGGAGTTTAATGAAGGAGACAAAGTTTTTCTGAAAGTTTCTCCATGGAAGGGTGTGTTGCGATTCCGCTGTCGAGGAAAGTTGAGTCCAAGGTATATTGGCCCGTTTACGATCGTGCAAAGGATTGGTCGTGTCGCGTATCGACTTGAGCTATCATCGGAATTGTCGAAGATTCACGATGTCTTCCATGTTTCTATGCTTAGAAAATATGAACCAGATCCTTCGTACGTGCTCAAAGATCCCCAGTTGTATTAAAGGAAAATCTATCGTACAAAGTACAACCTGTTCAAATTGTAGATCGCCGAGAGAAAATGCTTCGTAACAAATCCATTCCTATGGTGAGAATTCTATGGAGAAGTGATCAAATTGAAGAAGAAACATGGGAACCAGAGTCAGTCATGCGTCAACACCATCCAAATCTCTTTTCATCTATAGGTACGTTTATGTTTCGAGGACGAAACTTTTTGGAGGAGGGGATACTTTATAATATCTTAGTTCAACTAGATTTTTTTTAGAAAGCCCAAAACCTATTTATTTATTTTTATAGCCCAAAAGGTCAGCCCAATTAAGCCCAACTAGATTTTTTTTAGAAAGCCCAAAGCCTATTTATTTATTTTTATAGCCCAAAAGGCCAGCCCAATTAAGCCCAACTAGATTTTTTTAGAAAGCCCAAACTTATTTATTTATTTATTTTGTGGCCCAAAGTTTCAGCCCACTTAAATGGCCTGATATATAATTAGTAAGGCTAAAGTTAAAAAAAAAGAGAGAGAAGAACGGGAGAAGAAAAGCAAAAGAGGAAAGAAAAGAGTGAAGAGGAGAAACCCTTGTTGATCAAATTCTCCCTTACAACCCTCATCCTAGGTGGTTTCTAAGTTGTTTTGAGGTAAGTGGTGTGTGAATTAAGCTTCCTTCTTCCATGATTTTGTAATTTTGTGGGGTTTTTCTTTTTGGTATGTGGGTAATTTGCAGACTGTTCGAACTGATTTTGACATAGCTATTACCCTTGAAAGTTTGCAAACTTAATTTCTGTACGTAGCTGAACTCGTTAGCTTTCTGTAGCCACTTGAAACGCCTCAATCCGATTATTCTATAATTAGTTATGATTTTTCTCGTAAACTGCCGCTAGCTGGAAAATTTCAGAATTTTTATGTCGAATTCAAACTTATTTTTTTATCGTTTCGTTTAGTTAATGTATTAAAACGGTTATATGGGATTGGGAACTGATGTTAAGGAGTTACATGCCATTTTTATTTAATATCGACTCGTTCGAACTCGATTAGGATTTGTTTTTAGCAATGAAAGGGATGTTAACGCTAATAGTTAGTTATATTTAATTTGTCTTTAATTGCTCATCTCCTTTCTAGGTAAAGAACCATCTACGAAGGGCAAGGGACCGACTTCAGATTCCGGAGAGAGTTAATCACTTCCTTGTGAGTTGATAATTCGGGAACGCCTTCTCTTGTGGGAAGTGTGGACCCTCGATAAATGTGCATTTATTTTAGTTTTAGTTAATTGATAAGAAAATTATTTGGTATTATGTTATGTGGTAAAGAGCCTGATTGGCTCGATTGCTCTGGTTAGAGTCATGTTAGCCATTTTATGAGTATTATTGATTTCTGGTTATTCTTGTGTGCCAATTAAGACTCTAACTTGAGTCGTTATTCATCTTATGATGCACATGCATATGTATGCCTGGTACCAAGGTTAAGTAGCCCGAATTGGTCACGGTTCGGGTGAGTTGGAGCGACATTGATTAGGTAGCCCGAATTGTCGCGGTTCGGGTGAGTTAGAGTGACAACCAAGTTGCCCGTGATTGGCAAACCCGGGTGAGTTAGATCTAACGGGGCACCTATCCATTTGCCAAATACTGATACTTTGGAGGGTGATCGTTAGATGGATCAGTCTATTATAGGCTCAGTCAACGTCACCGGTGTGGGACATGAATGTCATATATGTTTATATGTTTGATTATTTCAAGTATTCACGTCGATATTGAATTATGAACTTTAGCACATGGCGGGTTGAGAAAGAATATTAATGTGCATTTTATCTAGAGTAACGGTGACGGGCTTGGACTGTCTCTCGACGGAGAGCTCAGTTCGAGGAGGATATTCACTACCCACGCGTCTTTTATGTGATAACATGTTGTTTGAACAAATTGTGTTATTCATAAATGTGCACTAAGGTTTTTATTTTCATTAATATGTACACTGAGTGAGAATAGTTATTGTGGGACGAAATGTTGGATTTTATGTTATGAACTGCGAGTGGAATACATGCTTCGTATAAGGGTCGGGGTGACCGGCTTATCACCTCACTGAGCTAGTGGTTTTGCTCACCCCCATCATTCTTTCCTTTTCAGGCTGTTGATATCGTTTTGGTTGGAGGTTTTCCTATCGTTTGCTCATCATCCAATCCGTGTTTTGGGTACTTTCTCTTTTATGTAAATTGACGGATTCATTGGCTTGATTGTATAGTTTATATTTGGTGACCCCCTTGATGTTCTTTTTGTACCTTCGCGATGTTATATCGTTCATGTATATTTTCTTTAAACTAAGTTACACCGTTGTATTTTGTACCTTTGTAAATCCTTGTTGATACTTTTTGAGATGATGTCCTCGGGTTGTACCCGTTGTTATCAGTTGTTCAGCTCTACAGGTACTTGATAGCAAGCCTTACATTTTCTATAAACTTTGTGGAGTGGAGTGCACCCATTCTGCGAAATTTATGGTTAACGTGGCGGTTGTCGCGTTCTGTCTGGGGTCGGGGCGTGAGAAAAATGAAGTAAATATGCATCGAAACGAAGGAAATATGCATCAAAACGAAGAGAATGTTGATCTTAATAATATAAATATGCATCAAAATGAAAGAAATATGCATCGAAATGAAGTAAATATGCGTCAAAATGAAGTAAATGTACATCGAAACAAAGGAAATATGCATCGAAATGAATGAAATATGCATCAAATTGAACTAAATATGCATAAAAATAATGTAAATATACATCGAAACGAAAGAAATACGCATCAAAGTGAAGGAAATATGCATCGTAACGAAGGAAATGTTGATCGTAATGAAGTAAATATGCATCAAAATGAAGGAAATATGTTGATCATAATGAAGTAAATATGCATCAAAATGAAGGAAATATGCATCAAAACGAAAGAAATATGCATCAAAATAAAGTAAATATGCATCAAAATGAAGGAAAAATGCATCAAAACGAAGGAAATATTGATCGTAATTGTGTAAATGTACATTAAAATGTAGGAAATATGTATCGAAATGAAGTAAATATGCATGAAAATGAAGTAAATATGCATCAAAAAGAAGAAAATATGCATCGAATCGAAGGAAATGCTAATCTTAATAAAGTAAATATGCTTCAAAATGAAGAAAATATGCATCGAAACGAATGACATGTTGATCGTAGTGAAGTAAATATGCATCAAAATGAAAGAAATATGCATCGAAATGAAGTAAATATGCATCAAAATAAAATAAATGTACATCGAAACGAAGGAAATATGCATCGAAATGAAGGAAATATGCATCGAATTGATGTAAATATGCATAAAAATAAGGTAAATATACATCGAAACGAAGGAAATACGCATCAAAATGAAGGAATTATGCATAGTAACGAAGGAAATGTTGATCTTAATGGAGTAAATATGTTGATCGTAATGAAGTAAATATGCATCAAAATGAAGAAAATATGCATTAAAACGAAGGACATATGTATCAAAATAAAGTAAATATGCAGCAAAATGAAGGAAATATGAATCAAAACGAAGGAAATATTGATCATAATTAAATAAATATGCATTAAAATGAAGGAAATATACATCGAAATAAGTAAATACGCATGAAAATGAAGTAAATATGCATGAAAATGAAGAAAATATGCATCGAATCGAAGGAAATGCTAATCTTAATGAAGTAAATATGCTTCAAAATGAAGAAAATATGCATCGAAACGAAGGACATGTTGATCGTAGTGAAGTAAATATGTATCAAAATGAAGTAAATTTGCATCGAAATGAAGTTAATGTTGATCGTAATGAAGTAAATATCTATCAAAATGAAGTAAATATACATCGAAACGAAGAAAATGTGGATTGTAATTTAGTAAATATGCATCAAAATGAAGTAAATATCAATCGAAACGAAAGAAATATGCATCGAAACGAAGTAAATATACAAAAAAATTTGAATCAAAATGAAGTAAATATGCATCGAAACGAGAAAATGAGCATCAAAATGAAGGAAATATTGATCGTAATGAAGTAAATATCCATCAAAATGAAGTAAATATTCATCGAAACGAAGGAAATGCTAATCGTAATTTAGTAAATATGCAACATAATTAAGTAAATATCAATCGAAACGAAAGAAATATGCATCAGAACGAAGTAAATATGTATAAAAACGAAGGAAATATTGATCATAATGAAGTAAATATGCATCAAAATGAAGGAAATATGCATCGAAATGAAGTAAATATGTATCAAAATGAAGTAAATATATATCGAAAACGAAGGAAATACGCATCGAAATGAAGGAAATGTGCATCGCAACGATGGAAATGTTGATCGTAACGAAGTAAAAATATTGATCGTAATGAAGTAAATATGCATCAAATTGAAGGAAATATGCATCAAAACGAAGGAAATATGCATCAAAATAAAGGAAATATTCATCAAATAGAAGTAAATATGCATCAAAATGATGTAAATATACATCAAAACGAAAGAAATATGCATCAAAATATAGTAAATATACATCAAAACGAAAGAAATATGCATCAAAATATAGTAAATATACATCAAAACTATAATATCTTTGTTCAACTAGATTTTTTTTAGAAAGCCCAAAGCCTATTTATTTATTTTATGGCCCAAAAGGCCAGCCCTATCTTAGCCCAACTAGATTTTGTTAGAAAGCCCAAAACCTAATTATTTATTTTTATGGCCCAAAAGGCCAGCCCAATTAAGCCCAACTATATTTTTTTTAGAAAGCCCAAATTTATTTATTTATTTATTTTGTGGCCCAAAGTTTCAGCCCACTTAAATGGCCTGATATATAATTATTAAGGCTAAAGTTAAAAAAAAAAGAGAGAGAAGAACGGGAGAAGAAAAGCAAAAGAGGGGAAAGAAGAGAGGAAGAGGAGAAACCCTTGTTGATCAAATTCTCCCTTACAACCCTCATCCTAGGTGGTTTTTAAGTTGTTTTGAGGTAAGTGGTGTGTGAATTAAGCTTCCTTCTTCCATGATTTTGTAATTTTGTGGGGTTTTTCTTTTTGGTATGTGGGTAATTTGCAGACTGTTCGAACTGATTTTGACATACCTATTGCCCTCGAAAGTTTGTAAACTTAATTTCTGTACGTAGCTGAACTCGTTAGCTTTCCGTAGCCACTTGAAACGCCCCAATCCGATTATTCTACAATTAGTTTTGATTTTTCTCGTAAACTGCCGCTAGCTGGAAAATTTCAGAATTTTTATGTCGAATTCAAACTTAATTTTTTTATCGTTTCGTTTAGTTAATGTATTGAAACGGTTATATGGGATTGGGAACTGATGTTAAAGAGTTACATGCCATTTTTATTTAATATCGACTCGTTCGAACTCGATTAGGATTTGTTTTTAGCAATGAAAGGGATGTTAACGCTAATAGTTAGTTATATTTAATTTTTCTTTAATTGCTCATCTCCTTTCTAGGTAAAGAACCATCGACGAAGGGCAAGGGACCGACTTCATATTCCGGAGAGAGTTAATCACTTCCTTGTGAGTTGATAATTCGGGAACGCCTTCTCTTGTGGGAAGTGTGGACCCTCGATGAATGTGCATTTATTTTAGTTTTAGTTAATTGATAAGAAAATTATTTGGTATTATGTTATGTGGTAAAGAGCCTGATTGGCTCGATTGCTCTGGTTAGAGTCATGTTAGCCATTTTATGAGTTTTATTGATTTCTGGTTATTTTTGTGTGCCAATTAAGACTCTAACTTGAGTCGTTATTCATCTTATGATGCACATGCATATGTATGCCTGGTACCAAGGTTAAGTAGCCCGAATTGGTCACGGTTCGGGTGAGTTGGAGCGACATTGATTAAGTAGCCCGAATTGTCGCGGTTCGGGTGAGTTAGAGTGACAACCAAGTTGCCCGTGATTGGCAAACCTGGGTGAGTTAGATCTAACGGGGCACCTGTCCATTTGCCAAATACTGATACTCTGGAGGGTGATCGTTAGATGGATCAGTCTATTATAGGCTCAGTCAACGTCACCGGTGTGGGACATGCATGTCATATATGTTTATATGTTTGATCATTTCAAGTATTCACGTCGATATTGAATTGTGAACTTTAGCACTTGGCATATTGAGAAAGAATATTAATGTGCATTTTATCTAGAGTAACGGTGACGGGCTTGGACTGTCTCTCGACGGAGAACTCAGTTCGAGGAGGATATTGACTACCCACGCGTCTTTTATGTGATAACATGTTGTTTGAACTAATTGTGTTATTCATAAATGTGCACTAAGGCCGCGAGTGGGAGTACATGCTTCGTATAAGGGTCGGGGTGACCGGCTTATCACCTCACTGGGCTAGTGGTTTTGCTCACCCCCCATCATTCTTTCCTTTTCAGGCTGTTGATATCGTTTTGGTTGGAGGTTTGCCTATCGTTTGCTCATCATCCAATCCGTGTTTTGGGTACTTTCTCTTTTATGTAAATTGACGGATTCATTGGCGAGATTGTATAGTTTATATTTGGTGACCCCCTTGATGTTCTTTTTGTATCTTCGCGATGTTATATCGTTCATGTATATTTTCTTTAAACTAAGTTACACCGTTGAATTTTGTACCTTTGTAAATCCTTGTTGATACTTTATGAGATGATGTCCTCGGGTTGTACCCGTTGTTATCAGTTGTTCAGTTCTACAGGTACTTGATAGCAAGCCTTACGTTTTCTATAAACTTTGTGGAGTGGAGTGCACCCATTCTGTGAAATTTATGGTTAACGTAGCGGTTGTCGCGCTCTGTCTGGGGTCGGGGCGTGACAAAAACGAAGGAAATATGCATCAAAATATAGTAAATATACATCAAAATGAGGTAAATATGCATCAAAATGTAGTAAATATACATCAAAACGAAGAAAATATGCATCAAAATAAAGTAGATTTGAATCGAAATGAAGGAAATCTTGATCGTAATGAAGTAAATATCCATCAAAATGAAGTAAATATGCATCGGAACGAAGGAAATATTGATCGTAATTTAGTAAATAAGCATCAAAATAAAGTAAATATCAAATGAAACGAAAGAAATATGCATCAAAACAAAGTAAATATGCATAAAAACGAAGGAAATGTTGATCGAAATGAAGTAAATATGCATTAAAATGAGGGAAATATGTATCGAAATGAAGTAAATATTCAACAAAATGAAGTAAATATACTTCGAAATGAAGTAAATATACATCAAAACGAAAGAAATATGCATCACAACGAATGAAATGTTGATCGTAATGAAGTAAAAATGCTGAGAGTAATTTAGTAAATATGCATCATAATGAAGTAAATATCAATCGAAACGAAAGAAATATGCATCTATACGAAGTAAATATCCATAAAAATGAAGGAAATGTTGATCGTAATGAAGTAAATATGCATCAAATTGAAGGAAATATGCATCAAATTGAAGTAAATATGCATCAAAATGAAGTAAATATACATCAAAATAAAGTAAATATACATCAAAACGAAGGAAATATGCATCAAAATATAGTATATATACATCAAAACGAAGGAAATATGCATCAAAATATAGTAAATATACATCAAAATGAAGTAAATATGCATTAAAATGTAGTAAATATACATCAAAACGAAGGAAATATGCATCAGAATGAAGGAAATATGCATCTAATCGAAGGAAATGTTGATCGTAGTGAAGTAAATATGCATCAAAATGAAGTAAATTTGAATCGAAACGAAGGAAATCTTGATCTTAATGAAGTAAATATCCATCAAAATGAAGTACATATGCATCGAAACGAAGAAAATGTTGATCGTAATTTAGTAAATATGCTTCAAAATGAAGTAAATATCAATCGAAATGAAAGAAATATGCATCAAAACAAAGTAAATATGCAGAAAAACGAAGGAAATGTTGATCGTAATGAAGTAAGTATGCATCAAAATGAAGGAAATACACATCAAAATGAAGGAATTATGCATCGTAACGAAGGAAATGTTGATCTTAATGGAGAAAATATGTTGATCGTAATGAAGTAAATATGCATCAAAATGAAGAAAATATGCATCAAAACGAAGGAAATATGCATCAAAATAAAGTAAATATGCATCAAAAAGAAGGAAATATGCATCAAAACGAAGGAAATATTGATCGTAATTAAATAAATATGCATTAAAATGAAGGAAATATACATCAAAATGAAGTAAATATGCATGAAAATGAATTAAATATGCATCAAAATGAAGAAAATATGCATCGAATCGAAGGAAATGCTAATCTTAATGAAGTAAATATGCTTCAAAATGAAGAAAATATGCATCGAAACGAAGGACATGTTGATCGTAGTGAAGTAAATATGCATCAAAATAAAGTAAATTTACATCGAAATGAAGTTAATGTCGATCGTAATGAAGTAAATATCCATCAAAATGAAGTAAATATGCATCGAAACGAAGGAAATATGCATCAAAACGAAGAGAATGTTGATCTTAATAATATAAATATGCATCAAAATGAAAGAAATATGCATCGAAATGAAGTAAATATGCATCAAAATGAAGTAAATATACATCGAAACAAAGGAAATATGCGTCGAAATGAATGAAATATGCATCGAATTGAAGTAAATATGCATAAAAATAATGTAAATATACATCGAAACGAAAGAAATACGCATCAAAGTGAAGGAAATATGCATCGTAACGAAGGAAATGTTGATCGTAATGAAGTAAATATGTTGATCATAATGAAGTAAATATGCATCAAAATGAAGGAAATATGCATCAAAACGAAAGAAATATGCATCAAAATGAAGGAAATATGTATCGAAATGAAGTAAATATGCATGAAAATGAAGTAAATAAGCATCAAAAAGAAGAAAATATGCATCGAATCGAAGGAAATGCTAATCTTAATAAAGTAAATATGCTTCAAAATAAAGAAAATATGCATCGAAACGAATGACATGTTGATCGTAGTGAAGTAAATATGCATCAAAATGAAAGAAATATGCATCGAAATGAAGTAAATATGCATCAAAATAAAATAAATATACATCGAAACGAAGGAAATATGCATCGAAATGAAGGAAATATGCATCGAATTGAAGTAAATATGCATAAAAATAAAGTAAATATACATCGAAAAGAAGGAAATACGCATCAAAATGAAGGAATTATGCATAGTAACGAAGGAAATGTTGATCTTAATGGAGTAAATATGTTGATCGTAATGAAGTAAATATGCATCAAAATGAAGAAAATATGCATTAAAACGAAGGAAATATGTATCAAAATAAAGTGAATATGCAGCAAAATGAAGGAAATATGAATCAAAACGAAGGAAATATTGATCGTAATTAAATAAATATGCATTAAAATGAAGGAAATATACATCGAAATGAAGTAAATATGCATGAAAATGAAGTAAATATGCATCAAAATGAAGAAAATATGCATCGAATCGAAGGAAATGCTAATCTTAATGAAGTAAATATGCTTCAAAATGAAGAAAATATGCATCGAAACGAAGGACATGTTGATCGTAGTGAAGTAAATATGCATCAAAATGAAGTAAATTTACATCGAAATGAAGATAATGTTGATCGTAATGAAGTAAATATCCATCAAAATGAAGTAAATATGCATCGAAACGAAGGAAATGTGGATCGTAATTTAGTAAATATGCATCAAAATGAAGTAAATATCAATCAAAATGAAAGAAATATGCATCGAAACGAAGTAAATATACAAAAAAATTTGAATCAAAATGAAGTAAATATGCATCGAAACGAGAAAATGAGCATCAAAATGAAGGAAATATTGATCGTAATGAAGTAAATATCCATCAAAATGAAGTAAATATTCATCGAAACGAAGGAAATGCTAATCGTAATTTAGTAAATATGCAACATAATTAAGTAAATATCAATCGAAACGAAAGAAATATGCATCAGAACGAAGTAAATATGTATAAAACGAAGGAAATATTGATCATAATGAAGTAAATATGCATCAAAATGAAGGAAATATGCATCGAAATGAAGTAAATATGTATCAAAATGAAGTAAATATATATCGAAACGAAGAAAATACGCATCGAAATGAAGGAAATGTGCATCGCAACGAAGGAAATGTTGATCGTAACGAAGTAAAAATATTGATCGTAATGAAGTAAATATGCATCAAATTGAAGGAAATATGCATCAAAACGAAGGAAATATGCATCAAAATAAAGTAAATATGCATCAAAACGGAGGAAATATGCATCAAAATAAAGGAAATATTCATCAAATAGAAGTAAATATGCATCAAAATGATGTAAATATACATCAAAACGAAAGAAATATGCATCAAAATATAGTAAATATACATCAAAACGAAAGAAATATGCATCAAAATATAGTAAATATACATCAAAACGAAGGAAATATGCATCAAAATATAGTAAATATACATCAAAATGAGGTAAATATGCATCAAAATGTAGTAAATATACATCAAAACGAAGGAAATATGCATCAAAATAAAGTAGATTTGAATCGAAACGAAGGAAATCTTGATCGTAATGAAGTAAATATCCATCAAAATGAAGTAAATATGCATCGGAATGAAGGAAATATTGATCGTAATTTAGTAAATAAGCATCAAAATAAAGTAAATATCAAATGAAATGGAAGAAATATGCATCAAAACGAAGTAAATATGCATAAAAACGAAGGAAATGTTGATCGAAATGAAGTAAATATGTATCAAAATGAAGTAAATATGCATTGAAATGAAGGTAATGTTGATCGTATTGAAGTAAATATCCATCAAAATGAAGTAAATATGCATCGAAATGAAGAAAATGTGGAACGTAATTTAGTAAATATGCACCAAAATGAAGTAAATATCAATCGAAACAAAAGAAATATCCATCAAAATGAAGTAAATATACATCGAATCGAAAGAAATGTTGATCGTAATGAAGTAAATATGCATCAAAATGAAGTAAATATGCATCGAAACGAAGTAAATATGCATAAAAATTTGAATCAAAATAAATTAAATATGCATCGAAATGAGAAAATGAGCATCAAAATGAAATAAGTGTGCATCGAAATGAAGGAAATATGCATCGAAATTAAACAAATATGCATAAAAATAAAGTAAATATACATCAAAACGAAGGAAATATGCATCAAAATGAAGGAAATATGCATCGAATCAAAGGAAATGCTAATCTTAATGAAGTAAATATGCATCAAAATGAAGGAAATATGCATCGAAACGAAGGACATGTCGATCGTAGTGAAGTAAATATGTATCAAAATGAAATAAATTTGCATCGAAACGAAGGAAATGTTGATCGTAATGAAGTAAATATCCATCAAAATGAAGTAAATATGCATCGAAATGAAGAAAATGTGGATCTTAATTTAGTAAATATGCATCAAAATTAAGTAAATATCAATCGAAACGAAAGAAATATCCATCAAAATGAAGTAAATATGCGTCAAAATGAAGTAAATATACATCAAAACGAAGGAAATATGCATCAAAATGAAGGTCATGTTGATCGCAGTGAAGTAAATATGCATCAAAATGAAGTAAATTTGAATAGAAACGAAGGAAATGTTGATCGTAATGAAGTAAATATCCATCAAAATGAAGTAAATATGCATCAAAACGAAGGAAATATGCATCAAAATAAAGTAAATATGCATCAAAATGAAGGAAATATGCATCAAAACGAAGGAAATGTTGATCGTAATTAAGTAAATATGCTTATAAATGAAGGAAATATGCATCGAAATGAAGTAAATATGCATGAAAATGAAGTAAATATGCATCAAAATGAAGAAAATATGCATCGAATCGAAGGAAATGATAATCTTAATGAAGTAAATATGCTTCAAAATGAAGAAAATATGCATCGAAACGAAGGACATGTTGATCGTAGTGAAGTAAATATGTATCAAAATGAAGTAAATTTGCATCGAAATGAAGTTAATGTTGATCGTAATGAAGTAAATATCCATCAAAATGAAGTAAATATGCATCGAAACGAAGAAAATGTGGATTGTAATTTAGTAAATATGCATCAAAATGAAGTAAATATCAATCGAAACGAAAGAAATTTGCATCGAAACGAAGTAAATATGCATAAAAATTTGAATCAAATTGAAGTAAATATGCAGCGAAATGAGAAAATGAGCATCAAAATGAAGGAAATATTGATCGTAATGAAGTAAATATCCATCAAAATGAAGTAAATAAGCTTCGAAACGAAGGAAATGCTGATCGTAATGAGGTAAATATGCATCAAAATAATATAAATATCCATCTAAACAAAATAAATGTTGAACGTAATGAAGTAAATACGCATCAAAATGAAGTAAATATGCATCGAAACTAAGGAAATATTGATCGTAATGTAGTAAATATGCATCAAAATGAAGGAAATATGCATCAAAACGAAGAGAATGTTGATCTTAATGAAGTAAATATGCATCAAAATGAAAGAAATATGCATCGAAATGAAGTAAATATGCATCAAAATGAAGTAAATATACATCGAAACAAAGGCATCGAAATGAAGGAAATATGTTGATCGTAATGAAGTAAATATCCATCAAAATAAAGTAAATATTCATCGAAACAAAGGAAATGCTAATCGTAATTTAGTAAATATGCATCATAATTAAGTAAATATCAATCGAAACGAAAGAAATATGCATCAGAACGAAGTAAATATGCATAAAAACGAAAGAAATATTGATCATAATGAAGTAAATATGCATCAAAATGAAGGAAATATGCATCGAAATTAAGTAAATATGCATCAAAATGAAGTAAATATGTATCGAAACGAAGGAAATATGCATCGAAATGAAGGAAATGTGCATCGTAACGAAGGAAATATTGATCGTAACGAAGTAAAAATATTGATCGTAATGAAGTAAATATGCATCAAATTGAAGGAAATATGCATCAAAACGAAGGAAATATGCATCAAAATAAAGTAAAATTGCATCAAAACGAAGGAAATATGCATCAAAATAAAGGAAATATTCATCAAATAAAAGTAAATACGCATCAAAATGAAGTAAATATGCATCGAAACGAAGAAAATATTGATCGTAATGTAGTAAATATGCATCAAAATGAAGGCAATATGCATCAAAACAAAGAGAATGTTGATCTTAATGAAGTAAATATGCATCAAAATGAAAGAAATATGCATCGAAATGAAGTAAATATACATCGAAACAAAGGAAATATGCATCGAAATGAAGGAAATATGCATCGAATTGAAGTAATTATGCATAAAAATAAAGTAAATATACATCGAGACGAAGGAAATACGCATCGAAATGAAGGAAATGTTGATCGTAATGAAGTAAATATGTTGATCGTAATGAAGTAAATATGCATCAAAATGAAGGAAATATGAATCAAATCAAAGGAAATATGCATCAAAATAAAGTAAATATGCATCAAAATGAAGGAAATATGCATCAAAACGAAGGAAATGTTGATCGTAATTAAGTTAATATGCTTTTAAATGAAGGAAATATGCATCGAAATGAAGTAAATGTGCATGAAAATGAAGTAAATATGCATCAAAATGAAGAAAATATGCATCGAATCGAAGGAAATGCTAATCTTAATGAAGTAAATATGCTTCAAAATGAAGAAAATATGCATCGAAACGAAGGACATGTTGATCGTAGTGAAGTAAATATGTATCAAAATGAAGTAAATTTGCATCGAAATGAAGTTAATGTTGATCGTAATGAAGTAAATATCCATCAAAATGAAGTAAATATGCATCGAAACGAAGAAAATGTGGATTGTAATTTAGTAAATATGCATCAAAATGAAGTAAATATCAATCGAAACGAAAGAAATATGCATCGAAACGAAGTAAATATGCATTAAAATTTGAATCAAATTGAAGTAAATATGCAGCGAAACGAGAAAATGAGCATCAAAATGAAGGTAATATTGATCGTAATGAAGTAAATATCCATCAAAATGAAGTAAATAAGCTTCGAAACGAAGAAAATGTTGATCGTAATGAGGTAAATATGCATCAAAATAATATAAATATCCATCAAAACAAAATAAATGTTGAACGTAATGAAGTAAATACGCATCAAAATGAAGTAAATATACATCGAAACTAAGGAAATATTGATCGTAATGTAGTAAATATGCATCAAAATGAAGGAAATATACATCAAAACGAAGAGAATGTTGATCTTAATGAAGTAAATATGCATCAAAATGAAAGAAATATGCATCAAAATGAAGTAAATATGCATCAAAATGAAGTAAATATACATAGAAACAAAGGCATCGAAATGAAGGAAATATGCATCGAATTGAAGTAAATATGCATAAAAATAAAGTAAATATACATCGAAACGAAGGAAATACGCATCAAAATGAAGGAAACATGCATCGTAACGAAGGAAATGTTGATCGTAATGAAGTAAATATGTTGATCATAATGAAGTAAATATGCATCAAAATGAAGGAAATTTGCATCAAAACGAAAGAAATATGCATCAAAATAAAGTAAATATGCATCAAAATGAAGGAAATATGCATCAAAACGAAGGAAATATTAATCGTAATTGAGTAAATGTGCATTAAAATGAAGGAAATATGTATCGAAATGAAGTAAATATGCATGAAAATTAAGTAAATATGCATCAAAATGAAGAAAATATGCATCGAATCGAAGGAAATGCTAATCTTAATAAAGTAAATATGCTTCAAAATGAAGAAAATATGCATCGAAACGAATGACATGTTGATCGTAGTGAAGTAAATATGCATCAAAATGAAAGAAATATGCATCGAAATGAAGTAAATATGCATCAAAATAAAATAAATATACATCGAAACGAAGGAAATATGCCTCGAAATGAAGGAAATATGCATCGAATTGAAGTAAATATGCATAAAAATAAAGTAAATATACATCGAAACGAATGAAATACGCATCAAAATGAAGGAATTATGCATAGTAACGAAGGAAATGTTGATCTTAATGGAGTAAATATGTTGATCGTAATGAAGTAAATATGCATCAAAATGAAGAAAATATGCATTAAAACGAAGGAAATATGTATCAAAATAAAGTAAATATGCAGCAAAATGAAGGAAATATGAATCAAAACGAAGGAAATATTGATCGTAATTAAATAAATATGCATTAAAATGAAGGAAATATACATCGAAATAAGTAAATATGCATGAAAATGAAGTAAATATGCATCAAAATGAAGAAAATATGCATCGAATCGAAGGAAATGCTAATCTTATTGAAGTAAATATGCTTCAAAATAAAGAAAATATACATCGAAACGAAGGACATGTTGATCGTAGTGAAGTAAATATGCATCAAAATGAAGTAAATTTACATCGAAATGAAGTTAATGTTGATCGTAATGAAGTAAATATCCATCAAAATGAAGTAAATTTGCATCGAAACGAAGGAAATGTGGATTGTAATTTAGTAAATATGCATCAAAATGAAGTAAATATCAATCGAAACGAAAGAAATATGCATCGAAACGAAGTAAATATGCATAAAAATTTGAATCAAATTGAAGTAAATATGCAGCGAAACGAGAAAATGAGCATCAAAATGAAGGAAATATTGATCGTAATAAAGTAAATATCCATCAAAAT
Source organism: Pogostemon cablin (assembly GCA_023678885.1). Lineage (NCBI taxonomy): Eukaryota > Viridiplantae > Streptophyta > Magnoliopsida > Lamiales > Lamiaceae > Pogostemon > Pogostemon cablin. The sequence goes on from JAHCLQ010000866.1 coordinate 16,129, forward strand.
GAAGTAAATAAGCTTCGAAACGAAGGAAATGCTGATCGTAATGAGGTAAATATGCATCAAAATAATATAAATATCCATCAAAACAAAATAAATGTTGAACGTAATGAAGTAAATACGCATCAAAATGAAGTAAATATACATCGAAACTAAGGAAATATTGATCGTAATGTAGTAAATATGCATCAAAATGAAGGAAATATACATCAAAACGAAGAGAATGTTGATCTTAATGAAGTAAATTTGCATCAAAATGAAAGAAATATGCATGGAAATGACGTAAATATGCATCAAAATGAAGTAAATATACATCGAAACAAAGACATCGAAATGAAGGAAATATGCATCGAATTGAAGTAAATATGCATAAAAATAAAGTAAATATACATCGAAACGAAGGAAATACTCATCAAAATGAAGGAAACATGCATCGTAACGAAGGAAATGTTGATCGTAATGAAGTAAATATGTTGATCATAATGAAGTAAATATGCATCAAAATGAAGGAAATTTGCATCAAAACGAAAGAAATATGCATCAAAATAAAGTAAATATGCATCAAAATGAAGGAAATATGCATCAAAACGAAGGAAATATTAATCGTAATTGAGTAAATGTGCATTAAAATGAAGGAAATATGTATCGAAATGAAGTAAATATGCATGAAAATTAAGTAAATATGCATCAAAATGAAGAAAATATGCATCGAATCGAAGGAAATGCTAATCTTAATAAAGTAAATATGCTTCAAAATGAAGAAAATATGCATCGAAACGAATGACATGTTGATCGTAGTGAAGTAAATATGCATCAAAATGAAAGAAATATGCATCGAAATGAAGTAAATATGCATCAAAATAAAATAAATATACATCGAAACGAAGGAAATATGCCTCGAAATGAAGGAAATATGCATCGAATTGAAGTAAATATGCATAAAAATAAAGTAAATATACATCGAAACGAATGAAATACGCATCAAAATGAAGGAATTATGCATAGTAACGAAGGAAATGTTGATCTTAATGGAGTAAATATGTTGATCGTAATGAAGTAAATATGCATCAAAATGAAGAAAATATGCATTAAAACGAAGGAAATATGTATCAAAATAAAGTAAATATGCAGCAAAATGAAGGAAATATGAATCAAAACGAAGGAAATATTGATCGTAATTAAATAAATATGCATTAAAATGAAGTAAATATACATCGAAATAAGTAAATATGCATGAAAATGAAGTAAATATGCATCAAAATGAAGAAAATATGCATCGAATCGAAGGAAATGCTTATCTTATTGAAGTAAATATGCTTCAAAATAAAGAAAATATGCATCGAAACGAAGGACATGTTGATCGTAGTGAAGTAAATATGCATCAAAATGAAGTAAATTTATATCGAAATGAAGTTAATGTTGATCGTAATGAAGTAAATATCCATCAAAATGAAGTAAATTTGCATCGAAACGAAGGAAATGTGGATTGTAATTTAGTAAATATGCATCAAAATGAAGTAAATATCAATCGAAACGAAAGAAATATGCATCGAAACGAAAGAAATATGCATAAAAATTTGAATCAAATTGAAGTAAATATGCAGCGAAACGAGAAAATGAGCATCAAAATGAAGGAAATATTGATCGTAATGAAGTAAATATCCATCAAAATGAAGTAAATAAGCTTCGAAACGAAGGAAATGCTGATCGTAATGAGGTAAATATGCATCAAAATAATATAAATATCCATCAAAACAAAATAAATGTTGAACGTAATGAAGTAAATACGCATCAAAATGAAGTAAATATACATCGAAACTAAGGAAATATTGATCGTAATGTAGTAAATATGCATCAAAATGAAGGAAATATACATCAAAACGAAGAGAATGTTGATCTTAATGAAGTAAATTTGCATCAAAATGAAAGAAATATGCATGGAAATGACGTAAATATGCATCAAAATGAAGTAAATATACATCGAAACAAAGGCATCGAAATGAAGGAAATATGCATCGAATTGAAGTAAATATGCATAAAAATAAAGTAAATATACATCGAAACGAAGGAAATACGCATCAAAATGAAGGAAATAAAGTAAACATGCATTGTAACGAAGGAAATGTTAATCGTAATGAAGTAAATATGTTGATCGTAATGAAGTAATTATGCATCAAAATGAAGGAAATATGCATCAAAACGAAAGAAATATGCATCAAAATAAAGTAAATATGCATCAAAATGAAGGAAATATGCATCAAAACGAAGGAAATGTTGATCGTAATTAAGTAAATGAGCATTAAAATGAAGGAAATATGCATCGAAATGAAGTAAATATGCATGAAAATGAAGTAAATATGCATCAAAATAAAGTAAATATACATCGAAGCTGTCACGCCCCGACCCCAGACAGAACGCGACAACCGCCACGTTAACCATAAATTTTGCAGAATGGGTGCACTCCACTCCACAAAATTTATAGAAAACGTAAGGCTTGCTATCAAGTACCTGTAGAGCTTAACAACTGATAACAACGGGTACAACCCGAGGAAATCATCTCAAAAAGTATCAACAAGGATTTACAAAGGTACAAAATACAACGGTGTAACTTAGTTTAAAGAAAATATACATGAACGATATAACATCGCGAAGGTACAAAAAGAACATCAAGGGGGTCACCAAATATAAACTATACAATCTCGCCAATGAATCCGTCAATTTACATAAAAGAGAAAGTACCCAAAACACGGATTGGATGACGAGCAAACAATAGGAAAACCTCCAACCAAAACGATATCAACAGCCTGAAAAGGAAAGAATGATGGGGGTGAGCAAAACCACTAGCTCAGTGAGGTGATAAGCCGGTCACTCCGACCCTTATACGAAGCATGTATTCCACTCGCGGTTCATAACATAAAATCCCACATTTCGTCCCACAATAACTATTTCTCACTCAGTATACATATTAATGAAAATAAAAACCTTAGTGCACATTTACGAATAACACAATTAGTTCAAACAACATGTTATCACATAAAAGACGCGTGGGTAGTCAATATCCTCCTCGAACTGAGCTCTCCGTCGAGAGACAGTCCAAGCCCGTCACCGTTACTCTAGATAAAATGCACATTAATATTCTTTCTCAATACGCCAAGTGCTAAAGTTCACAATTCAATATCGACGTGAATACTTGAAATGATCAAACATATAAACATATATGACATGCATGTCCCACACCGATGACGTTGACTGAGCCTATAATAGACTGATCCATCTAACGATCACCCTCCAGAGTATCAGTATTTGGCAAATGGACAGGTGCCCCGTTAGATCTAACTCACCCAGGTTTGCCAATCACGGGCAACTTGGTTGTCACTCTAACTCACCCGAACCGCGACAAATTCGGGCTACTTAATCAATGTCGCTCCAACTCACCCGAACCGTGACCAATTCGGGCTACTTAACCTTGGTACCAGGCATACATATGCATGTGCATCATAAGATGAATAACGACTCAAGTTAGAGTCTTAATTGGCACACAAGAATAACCAGAAATCAATAATACTCATAAAATGGCTAACATGACTCTAACCAGAGCAATCGAGCCAATCAGGCTCTTTACCACATAACATAATACCAAATAATTTTCTTATCAATTAACTAAAACTAAAATAAATGCACATTTATCGAGGGTCCACACTTCCCACAAGAGAAAGCGTTCCCGAATTATCAACTCACAAGGAAGTGATTAACTATCTCCGAAATCTGAAGTCGGTCCCTTGCCATTCGTCGATGGTTCTTTACCTAGAAAGGAGATGAACAATTAAAGACAAATTAAATATAACTAACTATTAGCGGTAACATCACTTTCATTGCTAAAAACAAATCCTAATCGAGTTTGAACGAGTCGATATTAAATAAAAATGGATGTAACTCCTTAACATCAGTTCCCAATCCCACATAACCCGTTTCAATAGATTAACTAAACGAAACGATAGAAAATAAGTTTGAATTCGACATAAAAATTCTGAAATTTTCCAGCTAGCGGCAGTTTACGAGAAAAATCATAACTAATTGTAGAATAATCGGATTGAGGCGTTTCAAGTGGCTACGGAAAGCTAACGAGTTCAGCTACGTACAAAAATTAAGTTTGCAAACTTTCGAGGGCAATAGGTATGTCAAAATCAGGTCGAAAAGTCTGCAAATTACCCACATACAAAAAAGAAAAACCCCACAAAATTACAAAATCATGGAAGAAGGAAGCTTAATTCACACACCACTTACCTCAAAACCACTTAGAAACCACCTAGGATGAGGGTTGTAAGGGAGAATTTGATCAACAAGGGTTTCTCCTCTTCACTCTTTTCTTTCCCCTCTTTTGCTTTTCTTCTCCCGTTCTTCTCTCTTTTTTTTTTTTTTAACTTTAGCCTTACTAATTATATATCAGGCCATTTAAGTGGGCTGAAACTTTGGGCCACAAAATAAATAAATAAATAAGTTTGGGCTTTCTAAAAAAAATCTAGTTGGGCTTAATTGGGCTGGCCTTTTGGGCTATAAAAATAAATAAATAGGTTTTGGGCTTTCTAAAAAAAATCTAGTTGGGCTTAATTGGGCTGGCCTTTTGGGCTATAAAAATAAATAAATAGGTTTTGGGCTTTCTAAAAAAAATCTAGTTGAACTAAGATATTATAAAGTATCCCCTCCTCCAAAAAGTTTCGTCCTCGAAACATAAACGTACCTAGAGATGAAAAGAGATTTGGATGGTGTTGATGCATGACTGACTCTAGTTCCCATGTTTCTTCTTCAATTTGATCACTTCTCCATAGAATTCTCACCATAGGAATGGATTTGTTACGAAGCATTTTCTCTCGGCGATCTACAATTTGAACAGGTTGTACTTCGTACGATAGATTTTCCTTTAATACAACTGGGGGATCTTTGAGCACGTGCGAAGGATCTGGTTCATATTTTCTAAGCATAGAGACATGGAAGACATCGTGAATCTTCGACAATTCCGATGGTAGCTCAAGTCGATACGCGACACGACCAATCCTTTGCACGATCGTAAACGGGCCAATATACCTTGGACTCAACTTTCCTCGACGGCGGAATCGCAACACGCCCTTCCATGGAGAAACTTTCAGAAAAACTTTGTCTCCTTCATTAAACTCCAAATCGCGCCTCCTATTATCTGCGTAGCTTTTCTGTCGATCTTGCGCTGCCTTAAGTCTGTCTCGAATAAGTTGTATTTTTGCCTTCGCATCTTCGATAAGCTCTACTTGTTCGATTTGTCTCTCGCCAACCTCATCCCAAAAGAGTGGTGTTCGACACTTTCGGCCATACAGAGCTTCGTACGGGGGCATTCCAATGCTTGAATGATAACTGTTGTTATAAGCGAACTCCACCAAAGTCACGTACTTATCCCAGCTACCTCCCAAATTCAACACCACTGCACGTAACATGTCTTCTAGTGTCTGTATAGTTCTCTCTGACTGTCCATCAGTCTGTGGATGAAACGAGGTACTGAATAGTAATTTTGTACCTAGCGCTTTCTGCAGACTAGGCCAAAAACGGGAAGTGAATCTTGGATCACGGTCAGATATGATTGACACTGGTACTCCGTGCAATCTCACGATCTCATCGACATATAACTTGGCAAGTTTCTCTAAAGATTCGTTGGTATGCACTGGAAGGAAATGTGCCGATTTCGTCAGACGATCGACAATGACCCAAATTGAGTCATGACCCTTTTGGGTTCGAGGTAAACCAGAAACAAAATCCATTGTGACGTTTTCCCATTTCCACTCAGGAATAGGTAGTGGTTGAAGCATGCCGGCTGGTTTTTGGTGTTCCGCTTTAATCTGTTGGCAAGATAAGCACTTTGATACAAATTCAGTAGTGTCCCGTTTCATACCTGGCCACCAATAATGCTCCCGAAGTGTTCTATACATTTTTGTACTACCAGGATGCATAGCATAGGCTGAAGAATGGGCTTCCTCAAGAATAGCTCTACGAACATCAAGTTCTGATGGAACACAAACACGATTTTTAAAAGTAAGAAGTCCATCATCCCGAATTTGATATTCTGTTTCTTTTCCTTGATTTAGCTTCGCCATCTTCTGTTGTAAATAAACATCGTGTGATTGTCTTTCTCGAATTTTCTCGAACAAGGTAGGTCTAACCTCGAATTTGGCGATTAAAGCAGAATCATTAGACTTTTCACAATCGAGCGAAATGTGTAAAGATTTAAATTGCTCCAGCATAGGAAGATAAAAAGATTGAATCAAAGCAAGTGAGGTAGAAGACTTTCTACTCAGAGCATCTGCAACAACGTTCGCCTTGCCAGGATGATAATCGATGACTAAGTCATAGTCACTAATCAACTCCATCCATCGCCTTTGCCTGAGGTTGAGCTCCTTTTGCGTGGTGATATACTTTAAGCTCTTGTGATCAGTGAAAACCCGAAAAGTTGCACCATACAGATAGTGCCTCCAGATCTTCAATGCAAAGACGATTGCTGCCAACTCTAAATCATGTGTAGGATAATTTTTTTTGTTCTTCTTCAATTGCCTTGAAGCGTAGGCAATAACCTTTCCTTCTTGCATGAGAACGCATCCTAATCCTTGTCTCGAGGCGTCGCTATAAATGGTAAATTCTCCAATCGTTGGGTCTGGCAAAGCAAGAATAGGAGCTGAAACGAGTCGTCTTTTCAATTCTTGAAATGCTTCGTCGTATTCTTCACTCCATTCAAATTTCACCCCTTTTCGAGTCAATTTAGTCAAAGATGAAGCCAATAACGAAAATTCTTTGACAAACCGTCGATAATATCCAGCTAATCCCAGAAAACTACGAATCGCTGTCACGTTCTTTGGACGCTCCCAATCTAGTATAGCTTGAATCTTCACTGGATCGACGTAGATTCCTTCTTTAGAAATGTGATGACCCAAAAAGCTTACCTCGCGAAGCCAAAATTCACACTTCGAGAATTTAGCATAAAGCTGATTTTCTCTGAGAATGTTCAGAGCAATTCTTAGATGATGAGAATGCTCGTCGTCCGATTTAGAATAAATAAGAATGTCATCAACGAAGATGATGACAAACTTATCTAAGTACGGCCGAAAGACCCGATTCATAAGATCCATAAAAGCTGCAGGAGCATTTGTGAGTCCAAAAGGCATAACACAGAATTCAAAATGACCGTATCTGGTTCGAAAAGCAGACTTAGGGATATCAGATTCCCTAATCTTGAGTTGGTGATAACCGGATCGCAAATCAATTTTTGAGAACACAGTTGCTCCTTGCAATTGATCAAATAGATCATCGATTCTTGGAAGAGGATATTTGTTCTTGATTGTCACCTTGTTCAATTGACGGTAGTCGACACATAGACGAAGTGATCCATCTTTCTTCTTGACAAAAAGAACTGGAGCACCCCATGGAGATGTGCTAGGTCGTATGAAACCCTTCTCCAATAATTCCCCAAGTTGTGTCTGGAGTTCCTTAAGCTCAGCAGGCGACATTCGATATGGAGTAATCGATATAGGTGTGATTCCAGGAAGTACGTCAATGAAAAAATCAATCTCTCGATTCGGAGGTTGTCCTGGTAAGTCTTCGGGAAAGACATCAGGAAATTCATTCACGATTGGGATGTCATCTAGTTTAGTTTCAGAAAGAGAAGTATCGATGACAAATGCCAAGAATGCCTCACAACCCTTACGCATTAATTTATGCGCAGTCAACATTGAAATAAAAGAGAGGGATCTCGTTTGAAGTTTACCCTCAAAAACAAGTTCTGAGAATCCTGGTCTACGAAAAATAACAAGCTTCTCGTGGCAATCGAGAATTGCATGATGAGAAGAAAGCCAATCCATGCCAAGAATAACATCAAGATCAATCAAAGGCAATGGTATCAATTCAGCCTCTAAAATGACATCTTTGATCTTCAATGGACAACCAAGGAATACCGAATCACGAATTAGACGCTCTCCAAGAGGGGTATGAACGATGATTCCAGGTGACAAATGAGAGATAGGATAATCTAAGATCGCAGTAAGATCATCTCGGATATAAGACCTATCAGAACCTGGGTCAAATAAAGCGTAGACCTGATGGTCTCCCACAAACACATGGCCTAAAGAAGCAATATTAGGTGAGATTGTGATTTAAAAATTTGAAAAGATAGAATTTCTTACGAATGTTTTATTCGTAATCAAGTGGCATAACAAGGCGGGGTTAGATTTAGCATGTGAAAATACTCAAATTATAAATTACCTGTCACAACCTTCGGATCTGAGCGAGCCTCTTCTTGGGAAATATGAAATACTCTAGTTTGCTTCCTTCCTTGCATAGGTGATTGAGTACTAGGGCCGCTTGAGGCATCGGGCACTCTGGTAACTGCAGATCGAGTATCTCTGGGTGTAGAATATGTTAGTTTACCACGAAGCTGACCAGAACCCTGACTGCTCGTTCCCATAAGCTGAGGACAAGAACTTCGCATATGCCCCGGCTGTCGACACTGAAAACATACTTGAGGAGCCTTACAGGGGCCGTCATGATATTTTAGGCAATTCTGGCACTTGCGATTTTCACCAACCGATCCCGAGACATTGCTCCCGCCTCTACTAAACTGCTCCCGAGGTTGAGGAAAACTAATAGATGCCGAACTTGGTGCGCCACGCGAAGATCCCACACCCCTATACACCTTCGATGCATTTCCTGGAAATGCGCTCCCTTGCCTTTTCTTTTGAGATCGTTCTGCAAGCTTATGTCTCGCCTGAACTAAACCTTCTACCCTCAGGGCTTCTTCTACGAGATCGTCAAGACTCTCGTACTTGTCTCCGGACTTGATGCGATCTCGAATATTTAAATTAAGACCATCTTCAAATCTCTTGCATAAGTCTCTCGTCGTATATGACTCAGGAGCGAATTCTCGCAATTCCAGAAATTTGCTTTCGTACTCAACGACCGACATAATGCCTTGAAAGAGGTTGAAGAACTCCTTTCTCTTCTGATCCTTGATGTACTGAGAGAAGTATCGATCTTTGAATCGTTCCACAAAGATAGCCCACGTAATAGTAACCGAAGATGTCTCTTTTAGATTCTGCCACCATCGTCGTGCATCTGGGCCTAACAGCTTGGTCGCAATGACCACACGATAACATTCTTCAATCATCAAGGTATCAAAGGTCTCTGTAATCTCCTTTAACCATGCCCCCGCTTTAGAAGCATCTCTTGCACCGTCAAATTTCGAAGTCCCTATGTTTTCAACTGCTTTCACCAAATCAGGTATAAAAAGTGCACCTCGAGAAGCAGAACCTCCTAAAGCCATTTCTGGAGTAAAAACTGGTACATTAGATGTAGGTCGAATCGATTCATTAGCACGAAGAACCTCTTCAGTGACAGTCGTAGTTGTATGAGCCATTGTAGGTGGTGGAAAACCATGTATTCTAATGTGATCATAATACAATTGGTACTGCTCGGGTGTCATCATGTGCTCAACCCGCAACTGGGCCCGTGGTTGCTCTACCTGGGAAACTGGCACCCTATGATCAGAATCGATAGGGTCCGTAACCGTCGGAGGAATGACATGATCAGAAGAAACATGTCCTCGAGGTCCACGAGGAACAGAAGAGAGTAGAGGACTCGGAGGATCACGAGGAGCGTGTCCTCGACCTCGACCTCGACGACGAACTGGAGGTGCCATAATGACTGAAAGGATGAAAGGAAAGAAAATGCAAGGTCAACGTCAAGGCAATACGATACCTTAGGATGACATAGAAACAAAGTTGGACTCATTGGCTTGACACAAAAAGAATGAGAATCATAAAACCAGGCTCTGATACCAAGAAAGTTGTCACGCCCCGACCCCAGACAAAACGCGACAACCGCCACGTTAACCATAAATTTCGCAGAATGGGTGCACTCCACTCCACAAAGTTTATAGAAAACGTAAGGCTTGCTATCAAGTACCAATAGAGCTTAACAACTGATAACAACGGGTACAACCCGATGACATCATCTCAAAAAGTATCAACAAGGATTTACGAAGGTACAAAATACAATGGTGTAACTTAGTTTAAAGAAAATATAGATGAACGATATAACATCGCGAAGGTACAAAAAGAACATCAAGGGGGTCACCAAATATAAACTATACAATCTCGCCAATGAATCCGTCAATTTACATAAAAGAGAAAGTACCCAAAACACGGATTGGATGACGAGCAAACGATAGGAAAACCTCCAACCAAAACGATATCAACAGCCTGAAAAAGAAAGAATGATGGGGGTGAGCAAAACCACTAGCTCAGTGAGGTGATAAGCCGGTCAGCCCGACCCTTATACGAAGCATGTATTCCACTCGCGGTTCATAACATAAAATCCCACATTTCTTCCCACAATAACTATTTCTCACTCAGTATACATATTAATGAAAATAAAAACCTTAGTGCACATTTACGAATAACACAATTAGTTCAAACAACATGTTATCACATAAAAGACGCGTGGGTAGTCAATATCCTCCTCGAACTGAGCTCTCCGTCGAGAGACAGTCCAAGCCCGTCACCGTTACTCTAGATAAAATGCACATTAATATTCTTTCTCAATACGCCAAATGCTAAAGTTCACAATTCAATATCGACGTGAATACTTGAAATGATCAAACATATAAACATATATGACATGCATGACCCACACCGGTGACGTTGACTGAGCCTATAATAGACTGATCCATCTAACGATCACCCTCCAGAGTATCAGTATTTGGCAAATGGACAGGTGCCCCGTTAGATCTAACTCACCCAGGTTTGCCAATCACGGGCAACTTGGTTGTCACTCTAACTCACCCGAACCACGACAAATTCGGGCTACTTAATCAATGTCGCTCCAACTCACCCGAACCGCGACCAATTCGGGCTACTTAACCTTGGTACCAGGCATACATATGCATGTGCATCATAAGATGAATAACGACTCAAGTTAGAGTCTTAATTGGCACACAAGAATAACCAGAAATCAATAATACTCATAAAATGGCTAACATGACTCTAACCAGAGCAATCGAGCCAATCAGGCTCTTTACCACATAACATAATACCAAATAATTTTCTTATCAATTAACTAAAACTAAAATAAATGCATATTTATCGAGGGTCCACACTTCCCACAAGAGAAGGCGTTCCCGAATTATCAACTCACAAGGAAGTGATTAACTCTCTCCGAAATCTGAAGTCGGTCCCTTGCCCTTCGTCGATGGTTCTTTACCTAGAAAGGAGATGAGCAATTAAAGACAAATTAAATATAACTAACTATTAGCGTTAACATCCCTTTCATTGCTAAAAACAAATCCTAATCGAGTTCGAACGAGTCGATATTAAATAAAAATGGCATGTAACTCTTTAACATCAGTTCCCAATCCCATATAACCGTTTCAATATACTAACTAAACGAAACGATAAAAAAATTAAGTTTGAATTCGACATAAAAATTCTGAAATTTTCCAGCTAGCGGCAGTTTACGATAAAAATCATAACTAATTGTAGAATAATCGGATTGAGGCGTTTCAAGTGGCTACGGAAAGCTAACGAGTTCAGCTACGTACAGAAATTAAGTTTGCAAACTTTCGATGGCAATAGCTATATCAAAATCAGTTCGAAAAGTTTGTAAATTACCCACATACCAAAAAGAAAAACCCCACAAAATTACAAAATCATGGAAGAAGGAAGCTTAATTCACACACCACTTACCTCAAAACAACTTAGAAACCACCTAGGATGAGGGTTGTAAGGGAGAATTTGATCAACAAGGGTTTCTCCTCTTCACTCTCTTCTTTCCCCTCTTTTGCTTTTCTTCTCCCGTTCTTCTCTCTTTTTTTTTTTTAACTTTAGCCTTACTAATTATATATCAGGCCATTTAAGTGGGCTGAAACTTTGGGCCACAAAATAAATAAATAAATAAGTTTGGGCTTTCTAAAAAAAATCTAGTTGGGCTTAATTGGGCTGGCCTTTTGGGCTATAAAAATAAATAAATAGGTTTTGGGCTTTCTAAAAAAAATCTAGTTGAACTAAGATATTATAGAAACAAAGGAAATATGCATCAAAATGAAGGAAATATGTATCGAATTGAAGTAAATATGCATAAAAATAAAGTAAATATACATCGAAACGAAGGAAATACGCATCAAAATGATGGAATTATGCATCATAACGAAGGAAATGTTGATCTTAATGGAGTAAATATGTTGATCGTAATGAAGTATATATGCATCAAAATGAAGAAAATATGCATCAAAACGAAGGAAATATGCATCAAAATAAAGTAAATATGCATCAAAATGAAGGATATGTGCATCAAAAAGAAGGAAATATTGATCGTAATTAAATAAATATGCATTAAAATGAAGGAAATATACATCGAAATGAAGTAAATATGCATCGAATCGAAGGAAATGCTAATCTTAATGAAGTAAATATGCTTCAAAATGAAGAAAATATGCATCGAAACGAAGGACATGTTGATCGTAGTGAAGTAAATATGCATCAAAATGAAGTAAATTTACATCGAAATGAAGTTAATGTTGATCGTAATGAAGTAGATATCCATCAAAATGAAGTAAATATGCATCGAAATGAAGGAAATGTGGATCGTAATTTATTAAATACTCATCAAAATGAAGTAAATATCAATCGAAATGAAAGAAATATGCATCGAAACAAAGTAAATATACATAAAAATTTGAATCAAAATGAAGTAAATATGCATCGAAACGAGAAAATGAGCATCAAAATGAAGGAAATATTGATCGTAATGAAGTAAATATCCATCAAAATAAAGTAAATATTCATCAAAACGAAGGAAATGCTAATCGTAATTTAGTAAATATGCATCATAATTAAGTAAATATCAATCGAAACGAAAGAAATATGCATCAGAACGAAGTAAATATGCATAAAAATGAAGGAAATATTGATCATAATGAAGTAAATATGCATCAAAATGAAGGAAATATGCATCGAAATTAAGTAAATATGCATCAAAATGAAGTAAATATGTATCGAAACAAAGGAAATATGCATCGAAATGAAGGAAATGTGCATCGTAACGAAGGAAATATTGATCGTAACGAAGTAAAAATATTGATCGTAATGAAGTAAATATGCATCAAATTGAAGGAAATATGCATCAAAACGAAGGAAATATGCATCAAAATAAAGTAAATATGCATCAAAATGAAGGAAATATGCATCAAAATAAAGGAAATATTCATCAAATAAAAGTAAATACGCATCAAAATGAAGTAAATATGCATCGAAACTAAGGAAATATTGATCGTAATGTAGTAAATATGAATAAAATGAAGGCAATATGCATCAAAACAAAGAGAATGTTGATCTTAATGAAGTAAATATGCATCAAAATGAAAGAAATATGCATCGAAATGAAGTAAATATGCATCAAAATGAAGTAAATATACATCGAAACAAAGGAAATATGCATCGAAATGAAGGAAATATGCATCGAATTGATGTAATTATGCATAAAAATAAAGTAAATATACATCGAGACGAAAGAAATACGCATCGAAATGAAGGAAATGTTGATCGTAATGAAGTAAATATGTTGATCGTAATGAGTAAATATGAATCAAAACAAAGGAAATATGCATCAAAATAAAGTAAATATGCATCAAAATGAAGGAAATATGCATCAAAACGAAGGAAATGTTGATCGTAATTAAGTTAATATGCTTTTAAATGAAGGAAATATGCATCGAAATGAAGTAAATATGCATGAAAATGAAGTAAATATGCATCAAAATGAAGAAAATATGCATCGAATCGAAGGAAATGCAAATCTTAATGAAATAAATATGCTTCAAATGAAGAAAATATGCATCGAAACGAAGGACATGTTGACCGTAGTGAAGTAAATATGTATCAAAATGAAGTAAATTTGCATCGAAATGAAGTTAATGTTGATCGTAATGAAGTAAATATCCATCAAAATGAAGTAAATATGCATCGAAACGAAGAAAATGTGGATTGTAATTTAGTAAATATGCATCAAATGAAGTAAATATCAATCGAAACGAAAGAAATATGCATCGAAACGAAGTAAATATGCATTAAAATTTGAATCAAATTGAAGTAAATATGCAGCGAAACGAGAAAATGAGCATCAAAATGAAGGAAATATTGATCGTAATGAAGTAAATATCCATCAAAATGAAGTAATTAAGCTTCAAAACGAAGAAAATGCTGATCGTAATGAGGTAAATATGCATCAAAATAATATAAATATCCATCAAAACAAAATAAATGTTGAACTTAATGAAGTAAATACTGTCACGCCCCGACCCCAGACAGAGCGCGACAACCGCCACGTTAACCATAAATTTTATAGAATGGGTGCACTCCACTCCACAAAGTTTATAGAAAACGTAAGGCTTGCTATCAAGTACCTGTGGAACTGTACAACTGATAACAACGGGTACAACCCGAGGACATCATCTCATAAAGTATCAACAAGGATTTACAAAGGTACAAAATTCAACGGTGTAACTTAGTTTAAAGAAAATATACATGAACGATATAACATCGCGAAGATACAAAAAGAACATCAAGGGGGGTCACCAAACATAAACTATACAATCTCGCCAATGAATCCGTCAATTTACATAAAAGAGAAAGTACCCAAAACACGGATTGGATGATGAGCAAACGATAGGCAAACCTCCAACCAAAACGATATCAACAGCCTGAAAAGGAAAGAATGATGGGGGGTGAGCAAAACCACTAGCTCAGTGAGGTGATAAGCCGGTCACCCCGACCCTTATACGAAGCATGTACTCCCACTCGCGGTTCATAACATAAAATCCCACAATTCGTCCCACAATAATTATTCTCACTCAGTGTACATATTAATGAAAATAAAAACCTTAGTGCACATTTATGAATAACACAATTAGTTCAAACAACATGTTATCACATAAAAGACGCGTGGGTAGTCAATATCCTCCTCGAACTGAGCTCTCCGTCGAGAGACAGTCCAAGCCCGTCACCGTTACTCTAGATAAAATGCACATTAATATTCTTTCTCAATATGCCAAGTGCTAAAGTTCACAATTCAATATCGACGTGAATACTTGAAATGATCAAACATATAAACATATATGACATGCATGTCCCACACCGGTGACGTTGACTGAGCCTATAATAGACTGATCCATCTAACGATCACCCTCCAGAGTATCAGTATTTGGCAAATGGACAGGTGCCTCGTTAGATCTAACTCACCCAGGTTTGCCAATCACGGGCAACTTGGTTGTCACTCTAACTCACCCGAACCGCGACAAATTCGGGCTACTTAATCAATGTCGCTCCAACTCACCCGAACCGTGACCAATTCGGGCTACTTAACCTTGGTACCAGGCACACATATGCATGTGCATCATAAGATGAATAACGACTGAAGTTAGAGTCTTAATTGGCACACAAGAATAACCAGAAATCAATAATACTCATAAAATGGCTAACATGACTCTAACCAGAGCAATCGAGCCAATCAGGCTCTTTACCACATAACATAATACCAAATAATTTTCTTATCAATTAACTAAAACTAAAATAAATGCACATTTATCGAGGGTCCACACTTCCCACAAGAGAAGGCGTTCCCGAATTATCAACTCACAAGGAAGTGATTAACTCTCTCCGGAATCTGAAGTCGGTCCCTTGCCCTTCGTCGATGGTTCTTTACCTAGAAAGGAGATGAGCAATTAAAGACAAATTAAATATAACTAACTATTAGCGTTAACATCCCTTTCATTGCTAAAAACAAATCCTAATCGAGTTCGAACGAGTCGATATTAAATAAAAATGGCATGTAACTCTTTAACATCAGTTCCCAATCCCATATAACCGTTTCAATACATTAACTAAACGAAACGATAAAAAAATAAGTTTGAATTCGACATAAAAATTCTGAAATTTTCCAGCTAGCGGCAGTTTACGAGAAAAATCATAACTAATTGTAGAATAATCGGATTGAGGCGTTTCAAGTGGCTACGGAAAGCTAACGAGTTCAGCTACGTACAGAAATTAAATTTGCAAAGTTTCGATGGCAATAGCTATGTCAAAATCAGTTCGAACAGTCTGCAAATTACCCACATACCAAAAAGAAAAACCCCACAAAATTACAAAATCATGGAAGAAGGAAGCTTAATTCACACACCACTTACCTCAAAACAACTTAAAAACCACCTAGGATGAGGGTTGTAAGGGAGAATTTGATCAACAAGGGTTTCTCCTCTTCCTCTCTTCTTTCCCCTCTTTTGCTTTTCTTCTCCCGTTCTTCTCTCTCTTTTTTTTTAACTTTAGCCTTAATAATTATATATCAGGCCATTTAAGTGGGCTGAAACTTTGGGCCACAAAATAAATAAATAAATAAATTTGGGCTTTCTAAAAAAAATATAGTTGGGCTTAATTGGGCTGGCCTTTTGGGCCATAAAAATAAATAATTAGGTTTTGGGCTTTCTAACAAAATCTAGTTGGGCTAAGATAGGGCTGGCCTTTTGGGCCATAAAATAAATAAATAGGTTTTGGGCTTTCTAAAAAAAATCTAGTTGAACTAAGATATTATAAAGTATCCCCTCCTCCAAAAAGTTTCGTCCTCGAAACATAAACGTACCTAGAGATGAAAAGAGATTTGGATGGTGTTGACGCATGACTGACTCTGGTTCCCATGTTTCTTCTTCAATTTGATCACTTCTCCATAGAATTCTCACCATAGGAATGGATTTGTTACGAAGCATTTTCTCTCGGCGATCTACAATTTGAACAGGTTGTACTTCGTACGATAGATTTTCCTTTAATACAACTGGGGGATCTTTGAGCACGTGCGAGGGATCTGGTTCATATTTTCTAAGCATAGAGACATGGAAGACATCGTGAATCTTCGACAATTCCGATGGTAGCTCAAGTCGATACGCGACACGACCAATCCTTTGCACGATCGTAAACGGGCCAATATACCTTGGACTCAACTTTCCTCGACGGCGGAATCGCAACACGCCCTTCCATGGAGAAACTTTCAGAAAAACTTTGTCTCCTTCATTAAACTCCAAATCGCGCCTCCTATTATCTGCGTAACTTTTCTGTCGATCTTGCGCTGCCTTAAGTCTGTCTCGAATAAGTTGTATTTTTGCCTTCGCATCTTCGATAAGCTCTACTTGTTCGATTTGTCTCTCGCCAACCTCATCCCAAAAGAGTGGTGTTCGACACTTTCGGCCATACAGAGCTTCGTACGGGGGCATTCCAATGCTTGAATGATAACTGTTGTTATAAGCGAACTCCACCAAAGTTACGTACTTATCCCAGCTACCTCCCAAATTCAACACCACTGCACGTAACATGTCTTCTAGTGTCTGTATAGTTCTCTCTGACTGTCCATCAGTCTGTGGATGAAACGAGGTACTGAATAGTAATTTTGTACCTAGCGCTTTCTGCAGACTAGGCCAAAAACGGGAAGTGAATCTTGGATCACGGTCAGATATGATTGACACTGGTACTCCGTGCAATCTCACGATCTCATCGACATATAACTTGGCAAGTTTCTCTAAAGATTCGTTGGTATGCACTGGAAGGAAATGTGCCGATTTCGTCAGACGATCGACAATGACCCAAATTGAGTCATGACCCTTTTGGGTTCGAGGTAAACCAGAAACAAAATCCATTGTGACGTTTTCCCATTTCCACTCAGGAATAGGTAGTGGTTGAAGCATGCCGGCTGGTTTTTGGTGTTCCGCTTTAACCTGTTGGCAAGATAAGCACTTTGATACAAATTCAGTAGTGTCCCGTTTCATACCTGGCCACCAATAATGCTCCCGAAGTGTTCTATACATTTTGGTACTACCAGGATGCATAGCATAGGCTGAAGAATGGGCTTCCTCAAGAATAGCTCTACGAACATCAAGTTCTGATGGAACACAAACACGATTTTTAAAAGTAAGAAGTCCATCATCCCGAATTTGATATTCTGTTTCTTTTCTTTGATTTAGCTTCGCCATCTTCTGTTGTAAATAAACATCGTGTGATTGTCTTTCTCGAATTTTCTCGAACAAGGTAGGTCTAACCTCGAATTTGGCGATTAAGGCAGAATCATTAGACTTTTCACAATCGAGCGAAATGTGTAAAGATTTAAATTGCTCCAACATAGGAAGATAAAAAGATTGAATTGAAGCAAGTGAGGTAGAAGACTTTCTACTCAGAGCATCTGCAACAACGTTCGCCTTGCCAGGATGATAATTGATGACTAAGTCATAGTCACTAATCAACTCCATCCATCGCCTTTGCCTGAGGTTGAGCTCCTTTTGCGTGGTGATATACTTTAAGCTCTTGTGATCAGTGAAAACCCGACAAGTTGCACCATACAGATAGTGCCTCCATATCTTCAATGCAAAGACGATTGCAGCCAACTCTAAATCATGTGTAGGATAATTTTCTTCGTTCTTCTTCAATTGCCTTGAAGCGTAGGCAATAACCTTTCCTTCTTGCATGAGAACGCATCCTAATCCTTGTCTCGAGGCGTCGCTATAAATGGTAAATTCTCCAATCGCTGGGTCTGGCAAAGCAAGAATAGGAGCTGAAACGAGTCGTCTTTTCAATTCTTGAAATGCTTCCTCGCATTCTTCACTCCATTCAAATTTTACCCCTTTCCGAGTCAATTTAGTCAAAGATGAAACCAATAACGAAAAGTCTTTGACAAACCGTCGATAATATCCAGCTAATCCCAGAAAACTACGAATCTCTGTCACGTTCTTTGGATGCTCCCAATCTAGTATAGCTTGAATCTTCACTGGATCGACGTAGATTCCTTCTTTAGAAATGTGATGACCCAAAAAGCTTACCTCGCGAAGCCAAAATTCACACTTCGAGAATTTAGCATAAAGCTGATTTTCTCTGAGAATGTTCAGAGCAATTCTTAGATGCTGAGAATGCTCGTCGTCCGATTTAGAATAAATAAGAATGTCATCAATGAAGATGATGACAAACTTATCTAAGTACGGCCGAAAGACTCGATTCATAAGATCCATAAAAGCTGCAGGAGCATTTGTGAGTCCAAAAGGCATAACACAGAATTCAAAATGACCGTATCTGGTTCGAAAAGCAGACTTAGGGATATCAGATTCCCTAATCTTGAGTTGGTGATAACCGGATCGCAAATCAATTTTTGAGAACACAGTTGCTCCTTGCAATTGATCAAACAGATCATCGATTCTTGGAAGAGGATATTTGTTCTTGATTGTCACCTTGTTCAATTGACGGTAGTCGACACATAGACGAAGTGATCCATCTTTCTTCTTGACAAAAAGAACTGGAGCACCCCATGGAGATGTGCTAGGTCGTATGAAACCCTTCTCCAATAATTCCCCAAGTTGTGTCTGGAGTTCCTTAAGCTCAGCAGGCGACATTCGATATGGAGTAATCGATATAGGTGTGATTCCAGGAAGTACGTCAATGGAAAAATCAATCTCTCGATTCGGAGGTTGTCCTGGTAAGTCTTCGGGAAAGACATCAGGAAATTCATTCACGATTGGGATGTCATCTAGTTTAGTTTCAGAAAGAGAAGTATCGATGACAAATGCCAAGAATGCCTCACAACCCTTACGCATTAATTTATGCGCAGTCAACATTGAAATAAAAGAGAGGGATCTCGTTTGAAGTTTACCCTCAAAAACAAGTTCTGAGAATCCTGGTCTACGAAAAATAACAAGCTTCTCGTGGCAATCGAGAATTGCATGATGAGAAGAAAGCCAATCCATGCCAAGAATAACATCAAGATCAATCAAAGGCAATGGTATCAATTCAGCCTCTAAAATGACATCTTTGATCTTCAATGGACAACCAAGGAATACTAAATCACGAATTAGATGCTCTCCAAGAGGGGTATGAACGATGATTCCAGGTGACAAATGAGAGATAGGATAATCTAAGATCGCAGTAAGATCATCTCGGATATAAGACCTATCAGAACCTGGGTCAAATAAAGCGTAGACCTGATGGTCTCCCACAAACACATGGCCTAAAGAAGCAATATTAGGTGAGATTGTGATTTAAAAAATTTGAAAAGATAGAATTTCTTTCGAATGTTTTATTCGTAATCAAGTGGCATAACAAGGCGGGGTAAGATTTAGCATGTGAAAATACTCAAATTATAAATTACCTGTCACAACCTTCGGATCTGAGCGAGCCTCTTCTTGGGAAATATGAAATACTCTAGTTTGCTTCCTTCCTTGCATAGGTGATTGAGTACTAGGGCCGCTTGAGGCATCGGGCACTCTGGTAACTGCAGATCGAGTATCTCTGGGTGTAGAATATGTTAGTTTACCACGAAACTGACCAGAACCCTGACTGCTCGTTCCCATAAGCTGAGGACAAGAACTTCGCATATGCCCCGGCTGTCGACACTGAAAACATACTTGAGGAGCCTTACAGGGGCCGTCATGATATTTTAGGCAATTCTGGCACTTGCGATTTTCACCAACCGATCCCGAGACATTGCTCCCGCCTCTACTAAACTGCTCCCGAGGTTGAGGAAAACTAATAGATGCCGAACTTGGTGCGCCACGCGAAGATCCCACACCCCTATACACCTTCGATGCATTTCCTGGAAATGCGCTCCATTGCCTTTTCTTTTGAGATCGTTCTGCAAGCTTATGTCTCGCCTGAACTAAACCTTCTACCCTCAGGGCTTCTTCTACGAGATCGTCAAGACTCTCGTACTTGTCTCCGGACTTGATGCGATCTCGAATATTTAAATTAAGACCATCTTCAAATCTCTTGCATAAGTCTCTCGTCGTATATGACTCAGGAGCGAATTCTCGCAATTCCAGAAATTTGCTTTCGTACTCAACGACCGACATAATGCCTTGAAAGAGGTTGAAGAACTCCTTTCTCTTCTGATCCTTGATGTACTGAGAGAAGTATCGATCTTTGAATCGTTCCACAAAGATAGCCCACGTAATAGTAACCGAAGATGTCTCTTTTAGATTCTGCCACCATCGTCGTGCATCTGGGCCTAACAGCTTGGTCGCAATGACCACACGATAACATTCTTCAATCATCAAGGTGTCAAAGGTCTCTGTAATCTCCTTTAACCATGCCCCCGCTTTAGAAGCATCTCTTGCACCGTCAAATTTCGAAGTCCCCATGTTTTCAACTGCTTTCACCAAATCAGGTATAAAAAGTGCACCTCGAGAAGCAGAACCTCCTAAAGCCATTTCTGGAGTAAAAACTGGTACATTAGATGTAGGTCGAATCGATTCATTAGCACGAAGAACCTCTTCAGTGACAGTCGTAGTTGTATGAGCCGTTGTAGGTGGTGGAACACCATGTATTTGAATGTGATCATAATACAATTGGTACTGCTCGGGTGTCATCATGTGCTCAACCCGCAACTGGGCCCGTGGTTGCTCTACCTGGGAAACTGGCACCCTATGATCAGAATTGATAGGGTCCATAACCGTCGGAGGAATGACATGATCAGAAGAAACATGTCCTCGAGGTCCACGAGGAACAGAAGAGAGTAGAGGACTCGGAGGATCACGAGGAGCGTGTCCTCGACCTCGACCTCGACCTCGACCTCGACGAACTGGAGGTGCCATAATGACTGAAAGGAAGAAAGGAAAGAAAATGCAAGGTCAACGTCAAGGCAATACGATACCTTAGGATGACATAGAAACAAAGTTGGACTCATTGGCTTGACACAAAAAGAATGAGAATCATAAAACCAGGCTCTGATACCAAGAAAGTTGTCACGCCCCGACCCCAGACAGAGCGCGACAACCGCCACGTTAACCATAAATTTCATAGAATGGGTGCACTCCACTCCACAAAGTTTATAGAAAACGTAAGGCTTGCTATCAAGTACCTGTAGAACTGAACAACTGATAACAACGGGTACAACCCGAGGACATCATCTCATAAAGTATCAACAAGGATTTACAAAGGTACAAAATTCAACGGTGTAACTTAGTTTAAAGAAAATATACATGAACGATATAACATCGCGAAGATACAAAAAGAACATCAAGGGGGGTCACCAAACATAAACTATACAATCTCGCCAATGAATCCGTCAATTTACATAAAAGAGAAAGTACCCAAAACACGGATTGGATGATGAGCAAACGATAGGCAAACCTCCAACCAAAACGATATCAACAGCCTGAAAAGGAAAGAATGATGGGGGGTGAGCAAAACCACTAGCTCAGTGAGGTGATAAGCCGGTCACCCCGACCCTTATACGAAGCATGTACTCCCACTCGCGGTTCATAACATAAAATCCCACAATTCGTCCCACAATAATTATTCTCACTCAGTGTACATATTAATGAAAATAAAAACCTTAGTGCACATTTATGAATAACACAATTAGTTCAAACAACATGTTATCACATAAAAGACGCGTGGGTAGTCAATATCCTCCTCGAACTGAGCTCTCCGTCGAGAGACAGTCCAAGCCCGTCACCGTTACTCTAGATAAAATGCACATTAATATTCTTTCTCAATATGCCAAGTGCTAAAGTTCACAATTCAATATCGACGTGAATACTTGAAATGATCAAACATATAAACATATATGACATGCATGTCCCACACCGGTGACGTTGACTGAGCCTATAATAGACTGATCCATCTAACGATCACCCTCCAGAGTATCAGTATTTGGCAAATGGACAGGTGCCTCGTTAGATCTAACTCACCCAGGTTTGCCAATCACGGGCAACTTGGTTGTCACTCTAACTCACCCGAACCGCGACAAATTCGGGCTACTTAATCAATGTCGCTCCAACTCACCCGAACCGTGACCAATTCGGGCTACTTAACCTTGGTACCAGGCACACATATGCATGTGCATCATAAGATGAATAACGACTGAAGTTAGAGTCTTAATTGGCACACAAGAATAACCAGAAATCAATAATACTCATAAAATGGCTAACATGACTCTAACCAGAGCAATCGAGCCAATCAGGCTCTTTACCACATAACATAATACCAAATAATTTTCTTATCAATTAACTAAAACTAAAATAAATGCACATTTATCGAGGGTCCACACTTCCCACAAGAGAAGGCGTTCCCGAATTATCAACTCACAAGGAAGTGATTAACTCTCTCCGGAATCTGAAGTCGGTCCCTTGCCCTTCGTCGATGGTTCTTTACCTAGAAAGGAGATGAGCAATTAAAGACAAATTAAATATAACTAACTATTAGCGTTAACATCCCTTTCATTGCTAAAAACAAATCCTAATCGAGTTCGAACGAGTCGATATTAAATAAAAATGGCATGTAACTCTTTAACATCAGTTCCCAATCCCATATAACCGTTTCAATACATTAACTAAACGAAACGATAAAAAAAATAAGTTTGAATTCGACATAAAAATTCTGAAATTTTCCAGCTAGCGGCAGTTTACGAGAAAAATCATAACTAATTGTAGAATAATCGGATTGAGGCGTTTCAAGTGGCTACGGAAAGCTAACGAGTTCAGCTACGTACAGAAATTAAATTTGCAAAGTTTCGATGGCAATAGCTATGTCAAAATCAGTTCGAACAGTCTGCAAATTACCCACATACCAAAAAGAAAAACCCCACAAAATTACAAAATCATGGAAGAAGGAAGCTTAATTCACACACCACTTACCTCAAAACAACTTAAAAACCACCTAGGATGAGGGTTGTAAGGGAGAATTTGATCAACAAGGGTTTCTCCTCTTCCTCTCTTCTTTCCCCTCTTTTGCTTTTCTTCTCCCGTTCTTCTCTCTCTTTTTTTTTAACTTTAGCCTTAATAATTATATATCAGGCCATTTAAGTGGGCTGAAACTTTGGGCCACAAAATAAATAAATAAATAAATTTGGGCTTTCTAAAAAAAATATAGTTGGGCTTAATTGGGCTGGCCTTTTGGGCCATAAAAATAAATAATTAGGTTTTGGGCTTTCTAACAAAATCTAGTTGGGCTAAGATAGGGCTGGCCTTTTGGGCCATAAAATAAATAAATAGGTTTTGGGCTTTCTAAAAAAAATCTAGTTGAACTAAGATATTATATATTTACTTCAATTCGATGCATATTTCCTTCATTTCGATGCCTTTGTTTCGATGTATATTTACTTCATTTTGATGCATATTTACTTCATTTCGATGCATATTTCTTTCATTTTGATGCATATTTACTTCATTAAGATCAACATTCTCTTCGTTTTGATGCATATTTTCTTTCATTTTGATGCATATTTAATTATTAAGATCAACATTCTCTTCGTTTTGATGCATATTTCCTTCATTTTGATGCATATTTATTACATTACGATCAATATTTCATTCGTTTCGATACATATTTACTTCATTTTGATGCGTATTTACTTCATTACGTTCAACATTTCTTTTATTTCGATGCATATTTACTAAATTACGATCAGCATTTCCTTCGTTTCGATGCATATTTACTTCATTTTGATGGATATTTACTTCATTACGATCAATATTTCCTTCATTTTGATGCTCATTTTCTCGTTTCTATGCATATTTACTTCATTTTGATTCAAATTTTTATGCATATTTTCTTCGTTTCAATGCATATTTCTTTCGTCTCGATTGGTATTTACTTCATTTTGATGCATATTTACTAAATTACTATCCACATTTCCTTCGTTTCGATGCATATTTACTTCATTTTGATGGATATTTACTTCATTACGATCGACATTAACTTCATTTCGATGTAAATTTACTTTATTTTGATGCATATTTACTTCACTACGATCAACATGTCCTTCGTTTCGATGCATATTTTCTTCATTTTGAAGCATATTTACTTCATTAACATTAGCATTTCCTTCGATTCGATGCATATTTTCTTCATTTTGATGCATATTTACTTCATTTTCATGCATATTTTCTTCATTTCGATGTATATTTCCTTCATTTTAATGCATATTTATTTAATTACGATCAATATTTCCTTCGTTTTGATGCATATTTCCTTCATTTTGATGCATATTTACTTTATTTTGATGCATATTTCCTTCGTTTTGATGCATATTTTCTTCATTTTGATGCATATTTACTTCATTACGATCAACATATTTACTCCATTAAGATCAACATTTCCTTCGTTACGATGCATAATTCCTTCATTTTGATGCGTATTTCCTTTATTTTGATGCATATTTACTTCATTACGATCAACATTTCCTTCGTTTTATGCATATTTACTTTGATTTGAAGCATATTTCTTTCATTTCGATTGATATTTACTTCATTTTGAAGCATATTTACTAAATTACGATCAACATTTTCTTCGTTTCGATGTATATGTACTTCATTTTGATGGATATTTACTTCATTAAGATCAAGATTTCCTTCGTTTCGATTCAAATTTACCTCATTTTGACGCATATTTACTTCACTACGATCAACGTTTCCTTCGATTCGATGCATATTTCCTTCATTCTGATGCATATTTCCTTCGTTTTGATGTATATTTACTACATTTTGATGCATATTTACTTCATTTTGATGTATATTTACTATATTTTGATGCATATTTCCTTCGTTTTGATGTATATTTACTACATTTTGATGCATATTTCCTTCGTTTTGATGTATATTTACTTCATTTGATGCAAATTTACTTCAATTTGATGCATATTTCCTTCAATTTGATGCATATTTACTTCATTACGATCAACATTTCTTTCGTTTTTATGGATATTTACTTCGTATAGATGCATATTTCTTTCGTTTCGATTGATATTTACTTCATTATGATGCATATTTACTAAATTACGATCAGCATTTTTACTTCATTACGATCAACTTTTCATACGTTACGATGCATATTTCCTTCATTTCGATGCATATTTCGTTCATTTTGATGCATATTTACTTCATTATGATCAATATTTCCTTCGTTTTTATGCATATTTACTTCGTTTTGATGCATATTTCTTTCGTTTCGATTGATATTTACTTCATTTTGATGCTTATTTATTAAATTATGATCAATATTTCCTTCGTTTCGATGCATATTTACTTCATTTTGATGAATATTTACTTCATTTCGATGCATATTTCCTTCATTTTGATGCATATTTACTTCATTACGATCAACATTTCCTTCGTTTTATGCATATTTACTTCGTTTTGATGCATATTTCTTTCGTTTCGATTGATATTAACTTCATTTTGATGCTTATTTACTAAATTACGATCAATATTTCCTTCGTTTCGATGCATATTTACATCATTTGGATGGATATTTACTTCATTACGATCAAGATTTCCTTCGTTTCGATTCAAATTTACTTTATTTTGATGCATATTTCCTTCGTTTTGATGTATATTTACTACATTTTGATGCATATTTCTTTCATTTTGATGTATATTTACATCATTTTGATGCATATTTACTTTTATTTGATGAATATTTCCTTTATTTTGATGCATATTTCCTTCGTTTTGATGCATATTTACTTTATTTTGATGCATATTTCCTTCGTTTTGATGCATATTTCCTTCAATTTGATGCATATTTACTTCATTACGATCAATATTTTTACTTCGTTACGATCAATATTTCCTTCGTTACGATGCACATTTCCTTCATTTCGATGCATATTTCTTTCGTTTTGATACATATTTACTTCATTTTGATGCATATTTACTTAATTTCGATGCATATTTCCTTCATTTTGATGCATATTTACTTCATTATGATCAATATTTCCTTCGTTTTTATGCATATTTACTTCGTTCTGATGCATATTTCTTTCGCTTCGATTGATATTTACTTAATTATGATACATATTTACTAAATTACGATTAGCATTTCCTTCGTTTCGATAAATATTTACTTTATTTTGATGGATATTTACTTCATTACGATCAATATTTCCTTCATTTTGATGCTCATTTTCTCGTTTCGATGCATATTTACTTCATTTTGATTCAAATTTTTATGTATATTTACTTCGTTTCGATGCATATTTACTTTTTTTGATGCGTATTTACTAAATTACGATCCACATTTCCTTCATTTCGATGCATATTTACTTCATTTTGATGGATATTTACTTCATTACGATCAACATTAACTTCATTTCGATGTAAATTTACTTCGTTTTGATGCATATTTACTTCACTACGATCAACATGTCCTTCGATTCGATGCATATTTTCTTCATTTTGAAGCATATTTACTTCATTAAGATTAGCATTTCCTTCGATTCGATGCATATTTACTTCATTTTCATGCATATTTACTTCATTTCGATGTATATTTCCTTCATTTTAATGCATATTTATTTAATTACGATCAATATTTCCTTCGTTTTGATGCATATATCCTTCATTTTGATGCATATTTACTTTATTTTGATGCATATTTCCTTCGTTTTGATGCATATTTTCTTCATTTTGATGCATATTTACTTCATTACGATCAACATATTTACTCCATTAAGATCAACATTTCCTTCGTTATGATGCATAATTCCTTCATTTTGATGTGTATTTCCTTCGTTTCGATGTATATTTACTTTATTTTTAAGCATATTTACTTCAATTCGATACATATTTCCTTCATTTCGATGCATATTTCCTTTGTTTCGATGTATATTTACTTTATTTTGATGCATATTTACTTCATTTTCATGCATATTTACTTCATTTCGATGCATATTTCCTTCATTTGAATGCTCACTTACTTAATTACGATCAACATTTCCTTCGTTTTGATACATATTTCCTTCATTTTGATGCATATTTACTTTATTTTGATACATATTTCTTTCGTTTCGATTGATATTTACTTCATTTTGATGCATATTTACTAAATTACAATCCACATTTTCTTCGTTTCGATGCATATTTACTTCATTTTGATGGATATTTACTTCATTACGATCAACATTAACTTCATTTCGATGCAAATTTACTTCATTTTGATCATATTTACTTCACTACGATCAACATGTCCTTCGTTTCGATGCATATTTTCTTCATTTTGAAGCATATTTACTTCATTAAGATTAGCATTTCCTTCGATTCGATGCATATTTTCTTCATTTTGATGCATATTTACTACATTTTCATGCATATTTACTTCATTTCGATGCATATTTCCTTCATTTATAAGCATATTTACTTAATTACGATCAACATTTCCTTCGTTTTGATGCATATTTCCTTCATTTTGATGCATATTTACTTTATTTTGTTGCATATTTCCTTTGATTTGATTCATATTTCCTTCATTTTGATGCATATTTACTTCATTATGATCAACATATTTACTTCATTACGATCAACATTTCCTTCATTTCGATGCGTATTTCCTTCGTCTCGATGTATATTTACTTTATTTTTATGCATAATTACTTCAATTCGATGCATATTTCCTTCATTTCGATGCATATTTTCTTTGTTTCGATGTATATTTACTTCATTTTGATGCATATTTACTTCATTTCGATGCATATTTCTTTCATTTTGATGCATATTTACTTCATTAAGATCAACATTCTCTTTGTTTTGATGCATATTTCCTTCATTTTGATGCATATTTACTACATTACGATCAATATTTCTTTCGTTTCGATGCATATTTACTTCATTTTGATGCGTATTTACTTTTATTTGATGAATATTTCTTTTATTTTGATGCATATTTCCTTCGTTTTGATGCATATTTACTTTATTTTGATGCATATTTCCTTCGTTTTGATGCATATTTCCTTCAATTTGATGCATATTTACTTCATTACGATCAATATTTTTACTTCGTTACGATCAATATTTCCTTTGTTACGATGCACATTTCCTTCATTTCGATGCATATTTCCTTCGTTTCGATACATATTTATTTCATTTTGATGCATATTTACTTAATTTCGATGCATATTTCCTTCATTTTGATGCATATTTACTTCATTATGATCAATATTTCCTTCATTTTTATGCATATTTACTTCGTTCTGATGCATATTTCTTTCGTTTCGATTGATATTTACTTAATTATGATGCATATTTACTAAATTACGATTAGCATTTCCTTCATTTCGATGAATATTTACTTTATTTTGATGGATATTTACTTCATTACGATCATTATTTCCTTCATTTTGATGCTCATTTCCTCGTTTCGATGCATATTTACTTCATTTTGATTCAAATTTTTATGTATATTTACTTCGTTTCGATGCATATTTCTTGCATTTCGATTTATATTTACTTCATTTTGATGCGTATTTACTAAATTACGATCCACATTTCCTTCATTTCGATGCATATTTACTTCATTTTGATGGATATTTACTTCATTACGATCAACATTAACTTCATTTCGATGTAAATTTACTTCATTTTGATGCATATTTACTTCACTACGATCAACATGTCCTTCGTTTCGATGCATATTTTCTTCATTTTGAAGCATATTTACTTCATTAAGATTAGCATTTCCTTCGATTCGATGCATATTTACTTCATTTTCATGCATATTTACTTCATTTCGATGTATATTTCCTTCATTTTAATGCATATTTATTTAATTACGATCAATATTTCCTTCGTTTTGATGCATATATCCTTCATTTTGATGCATATTTTCTTTATTTTGATGCATATTTCCTTCGTTTTGATGCATATTTTCTTCATTTTGATGCATATTTACTTCATTACGATCAACATATTTACTCCATTAAGATCAACATTTCCTCCGTTATGATGCATAATTCCATCATTTTGATGCGTATTTCCTTCGTTTCGATGTATATTTACTTTATTTTTATGCATATTTACTTCAATTCGATACATATTTCCTTCATTTCGATGCATATTTCCTTTGATTCGATGCGTATTTTCTTCATTTTGATGCATATTTACTTCATTTTCATGCATATTTACTTCATTTCGATGCATATTTCCTTCATTTTAATGCTCACTTACTCAATTACGATCAATATTTCCTTCGTTTTGATGCATATTTCCTTCATTTTGATGCATATTTACTTTATTTTGATGCATATTTCTTTCGTTTTGATGCATATTTCCTTCATTTTGATGCATATTTACTTCATTATGATCAACATATTTACTTCATTACGATCAACATATCCTTCATTACGATGCATGTTTCCTTCATTTTGATGCGTATTTCCTTCGTTTCGATGTATATTTACTTTATTTTTATGCATATTTACTTCAATTCGATGCATATTTCCTTCATTTCGATGCCTTTGTTTCGATGTATATTTACTTCATTTTGATGCATATTTACTTCATTCGATGCATATTTCTTTCATTTTGATGCATATTTACTTCATTAAGATCAACATTCTTTTCGTTTTGATGTATATTTCCTTCATTTTGATGCATATTTACTACATTACGATAAATATTTCCTTAGTTTCGATGTATATTTACTTCATTTTGATGCGTATTATTTCATTACGTTCAACATTTATTTTGTTTTGATGGATATTTATATTATTTTGATGCATATTTACCTCATTACGATCAGCATTTCCTTCGTTTCGAAGCTTATTTACTTCATTTTGATGGATATTTACTTCATTACGATCAATATTTCCTTCATTTTGATGCTCATTTTCTCGTTTCGCTGCATATTTACTTCAATTTGATTCAAATTTTAATGCATATTTACTTCGTTTCGATACATATTTCTTTCGTTTCGATTGATATTTACTTCATTTTTATGCATATTTACTAAATTACAATCCACATTTTCTTCGTTTCGATGCATATTTACTCATTTTGATGGATATTTACTTCATTACGATCAACATTAACTTCATTTCGATGCAAATTTACTTCATTTTGATGCATATTTACTTCACTACGATCAACATGTCCTTCGTTTCGATGCATATTTTCTTCATTTTGAAGCATATTTACTTCATTAAGATTAACATTTCCTTCGATTCGATGCATATTTACTTCATTTTCATGCATATTTACTTCATTTCGATGTATATTTCCTTCATTTTAATGCATATTTATTTAATTACGATCAATATTTCCTTCGTTTTGATGCATATATCCTTCATTTTGATGCATTTTTACTTTATTTTTTATGCATATTTCCTTCGTTTTGATGCATATTTTCTTCATTTTGATGCATATATACTTCATTACGATCAACATATTTATTCCATTAAGATCAACATTTCCTTCGTTATGATGCATAATTCCTTCATTTTGATGCGTATTTCCTTCGTTTCGATGTATATTTACTTTATTTTTATGCATATTTACTTCAATTCGATGCATATTTCCTTCATTTCGATGCATATTTCCTTTGTTTCGATGTATATTTACTTTATTTTGATGCATATTTACTTCATTTTCATGCATATTTACTTCATTTCGATGCATATTTCCTTCATTTTAATGCTCATTTACTTAATTACGGTCAACATTTCCTTCGTTTTGATGCATATTTCCTTCATTTTGATGCATAATTACTTCATTACGATCAACATATTTACTTCATTACGATTAACATTTCCTTCGTTACGATGCATATTTCCTTAATTTTGATGCGTATTTCCTTCGTTACGATGTATATTTACTTTATTTTTATGCATATTTACTTCAATTCGATGCATATTTCCTTCATTTCGATGCCTTTGTTTCGATGTATATTTACTTCATTTTGATGCATATTTACTTCATTTCGATGCATATTTCTTTCATTTTGATGCATATTTACTTCATTAAGATCAACATTCTCTTCGTTTTGATGCATATTTCCTTCATTTTGATGCATATTTACTACATTACGATCAATATTTCCTTAGTTTCGATGCATATTTACTTCATTTTGATGCGTATTTACTTCATTACGTTCAACATTTATTTTGTTTTGATGGATATTTATATTATTTTGATGCATATTTACCTCATTACGATCAGCATTTCCTTCGTTTCGAAGCTTATTTACTTCATTTTGATGGATATTTACTTCATTACGATCAATATTTCCTTCATTTTGATGCTCATTTTCTCATTTCGCTGCATATTTACTTCAATTTGATTCAAATTTTTATGCATATTTACTTCGTTTCGACGCAAATTTCTTTCGTTTCGATTGATATTTACTTCATTTTGATGCATATTTACTAAATTACAATCCACATTTTCTTCGTTTCGATGCATATTTACTTCATTTTGATGGATATTTACTTCATTATGATCAACATTAACTTCATTGCGATGCAAATTTACTTCATTTTGATACATATTTACTTCACTACGATCAACATGTCCTTCGTTTCGATGCATATTTTCTTCATTTTGAAGCATATTTACTTCATTAAGATTATCATTTCCTTCGATTCGATGCACATTTTCTTCATTTTGATGCATATTTACTTCATTTTGATGCATATTTACTTCATTACGATCAACATATTTACTTCATTACGATCAACATTTCCTCATTTCGATGCGTATTTCCTTCGTCTCGATGTATATTTACTTTATTTTTATGCATAATTACTTCAATTCGATGCATATTTCCTTCATTTCGATGCATATTTCCTTTGTTTCGATGTATATTTACTTCATTTTGATGCATATTTACTTCATTTCGATGCATATTTCTTTCATTTTGATGCATATTTACTTCATTAAGATCAACATTCTCTTTGTTTTGATGCATATTGCCTTCATTTTGATGCATATTTACTACATTACGATCAATATTTCCTTCATTTCGATGCATATTTACTTCATTTTGATACGTATTTACTTTTATTTGATGAATATTTCCTTTATTTTGATGCATATTTCCTTCGTTTTGATGCATATTTACTTTATTTTGATGCATATTTCCTTCGTTTTGATGCATATTTCCTTCAATTTGATGCATATTTACTTCATTACGATCAATATTTTTACTTCGTTACGATCAATATTTCCTTCGTTACGATGCACATTTCCTTCATTTCGATGCATATTTCCTTCGTTTCGATACATATTTACTTCATTTTGATGCATATTTACTTAATTTCGATGTATATTTCCTTCATTTTGATGCATATTTACTTCATTATGATCAATATTTCCTTCGTTTTTATGCATATTTACTTCGTTCTGATGCATATTTCTTTCGTTTCGATTGATATTTACTTAATTATGATGCATATTTACTAAATTACGATTAGCATTTCCTTCGTTTCGATGAATATTTACTTTATTTTGATGGATATTTACTTCATTACGATCAATATTTCCTTCATTTTGATGCTCATTTTCTCGTTTCGATGCATATTTACTTCATTTTGATTCAAATTTTTATGTATATTTACTTCGTTTCGATGCATATTTCTTTCATTTCGATTGATATTTACTTCATTTTGATGCGTATTTACTAAATTACGATCCACATTTCCTTCATTTCGATGCATATTTACTTCATTTTGATGGATATTTACTTCATTACGATCAACATTAACTTCATTTCGATGTAAATTTACTTCATTTTGATGCATATTTACTTCACTACGATCAACATGTCCTTCGTTTCGATGCATATTTTCTTCATTTTGAAGCATATTTACTTCATTAAGATTAACATTTCCTTCGATTCGATGCATATTTACTTCATTTTCATGCATATTTACTTCATTTCGATGTATATTTCCTTCATTTTAATGCATATTTATTTAATTACGATCAATATTTCCTTCGTTTTGATGCATATATCCTTCATTTTGATGCATATTTACTTTATTTTGATGCATATTTCCTTCGTTTTGATGCATATTTTCTTCATTTTGATGCATATATACTTCATTACGATCAACATATTTACTCCATTAAGATCAACATTTCCTTAGTTATGATGCATAATTCTTTCATTTTGATGCGTATTTCCTTCGTTTCGATGTATATTTACTTTATTTTTATGCATAATTACTTCAATTTGATGCATATTTCCTTCATTTCGATGCATATTTCCTTTGTTTCGATGTATATTTACTTCATTTTGATGCATATTTACTTCATTTCGATGTATATTTCTTTCATTTTGATGCATATTTACTTCATTAAGATCAACATTCTCTTTGTTTTGATGCATATTTCCTTCATTTTGATGCATATTTACTACATTACGATCAGTATTTCCTTCTTTTCAATGCATATTTACTTCATTTTGATGCGTATTTACTTCATTAAGTTCAACATTTCTTTTGTTTCGATGCATATTTACATTATTTTGATGAATATTTACCACATTAGGATCAACATTTCCTTCATTTCGATGCATATTTCTTTCGTTTTGATGCATGTTTACTCATTTTGATGCCCATTTTCTCGTTTCGATGCATATTTACTTCATTTTGATTTAAATTTTTGTACATATTTACTTCGTTTCTATGCATATTTCTTTCGTTTCGATTGATATTTACCTCATTTTGATGCATATTTACTAAATTACGATCCATATTTCCTTCGTTTCGATGCATATTTACTTCATTTTGATTGATATTTACTTCATTACGATCAACATTAACTTTATTTCGTTGCAAATTTACGTCATTTTGATGCATATTTACTTCACTACGATCAACATGTCCTTCATTTCGATGCATATTTACTTCATTAAGATTAGCATTTCCTTCGATTCGATGCATATTTCCTTCATTTTGATGCATATTCCTTCGTTTTGATGTATATTTACTTCATTTTGATGCATATTTACTTAATTTCAATGCATATTTCCTTCATTTTGATGCATATTTACTTAATTACGATCAACGTTTCCTTCGTTTTGATGCATATTTCTTTCATTTTGATGCATATTTACTTTATTTTGATGCATATTTTCTTCGTTTTGATGCATATTTCCTTCATTTTGATGCATATTTACTTTATTACGATCAACATTTCCATCGTTACGATGCATATTTCCTTCATTTATATGCGTATATCCTTCGTTTCGATGTATATTTACTTCATTTTGATGCGTATTTCCTTCATTTTGATGCATATTTACTTCATTACAATCAATATTTTCTTCGTTTTTATGCATATTTACTTCGTTTTGATGCATATTTCTTTCATTTCGATTGATATTTACTTCATTTTGATGCATATTTACTAAATTACAATCAACATTTCCTTCGTTTTGATGCATATTTACTTCATTTTGATGGATATTTACTTCATTACGATCAACATTTCCTTCATTTCTATTCAAATTTACTTCATTTTGATGCATATTTACTTCACTGCGATCAACATGACCTTCATTTTGATGCATATTTACTTCATTACGATCAACATTTCCTTCACTTTGATGCATATTTCCTTCGTTTTGATGTATATTTACTTCATTTTGACGCATATTTACTTCATTTTGATGGATATTTCTTTCGTTTCGATTGATATTTACTTAATTTTGATGCATATTTAATAAATTAAGATCCACATTTTCTTCATTTCGATGCATATTTACTTCATTTTGATGGATATTTACTTCATTACGATCAACATTTCCTTCGTTTCGATGCAAATTTATTTCATTTTGATACATATTTACTTCACTACGATCGACATGTCCTTCGTTTCGATGCATATTTCCTTCATTTTGATGCATATTTACTTCATTAAGATTAGCATTTCCTTTGATTCGATGCATATTTCCTTCATTTTGATTCATAATTCCTTCGTTTTGATGTATATTTACTTTATTTTTATGCATATTTATTTAATTTCGATGCATATTTCCTTCATTTCGATGCACACTTATTTCATTTTGATGCTCATTTTCTCATTTCGATGCATATTTAATTTATTTTGATTCAAATTTTTATGCATATTTACTTCGTTTCGATGCATATTTCCTTCATTTTAATGCATATTTACTTCATTACGATCAACATTTCTTTCGATTCGATGTATATTTACTTCATTTTGATGGATATTTCTTTTGTTTCGATTGATATTTACTTCATTTTGGTGCATATTTACTAAATTACGTTCCACATTTTCTTCATTTCGATGCATATTTACTTCATTTTGATGGATATTTACTTCATTACGATCAACATTACCTTCATTTCAATGCATATTTACTTCATTTTGATACATATTTACTTCATTTCGATCAACATTTCCTTCGTTTTTATGCATATTTACTTCGTTTTGATGCATATTTCTTCCGTTTCATTTGATATTTACTTTATTTTGATGCTTATTTACTAAATTACGATCAATATTTCCTTCATTCTGATGCATATTTACTTCATTTTGATGGATATTTACTTCATTACGATCAAGATTTCCTTCGTTTCGATTCAAATCTACTTTATTTTGATGCATATTTCCTTCGTTTTGATGTATATTTACTACATTTTGATGCATATTTACCTCATTTTGATGTATATTTACTATATTTTGATGCATATTTCCTTCGTTTTGATGTATATTTACTATATTTTGATTCATATTTCTTTCGTTTTGATGTATATTTACTATATTTTGATGCATATTTCTTTCGTTTTGATGTATATTTACATCATTTTGATGCATATTTACTTCTATTTGATGAATATTTCCTTTATTTTGATGCATATTTCCTTCGTCTTGATGCATATTTACTTTATTTTAATGCATATTTCCTTCATTTTGATGCATATTTCCTTCAATTTGATGCATATTGACTTCATTACGATCAATATTTTTACTTCGTTACGATCAACATTTCCTTCGTTGCGATGCACATTTCCTTCATTTCGATGCGTATTTCCTTCGTTTCGATATATATTTACTTCATTTTGATACATATTTACTTCATTTCGATGCATATTTCCTTCATTTTGATGCATATTTACTTCATTATGATCAATATTTCCTTCGTTTTTATGCATATTTACTTCGTTTTGATGCATATTTCTTTCATTTCGATTGATATTTACTTAATTATGTTGCATATTTACTAAATTACGATTAGCATTTCCTTCGTTTCGATGAATATTTACTTCATTTTGATGGATATTTACTTCATTACGATCAATATTTCCTTCATTTTGATGCTCATTTTCTCGTTTCGATGCATATTTACTTTATTTTGATTCAAATTTTTATGTATATTTACTTCGTTTCGATGCATATTTCTTTCATTTTGATTGATATTTACTTCATTTTGATGCATATTTACTAAATTACGATCCACATTTCCTTCGTTTCGATGCAAATTTACTTCATTTTGATGGATATTTACTTCATTACGATCAACATTAACTTCATTTCGATGTAAATTTACTTCATTTTGATGCATATTTACTTCACTACGATCAACATGTCCTTCGTTTCGATGCATATTTTCTTTATTTTAAAGCATATTTACTTCATTAAGATTAGCATTTCCTTCGATTCGATGCATATTTTCTTCATTTTGATGCATATTTACTTCATTTTCATGCATATTTACTTCATTTCGATGTATATTTCCTTCATTTTAATGCATATTTATTTAATTACGATCAATATTTCCTTCGTTTTGATTCATATTTCCTTCATTTTGCAGCATATTTACTTTATTTTGATACATATTTCCTTCTTTTTAATGCATATTTTCTTCATTTTGATGCATATTTACTTCATTACGATCAACATATTTACTCCATTAAGATCAACATTTCCTTCGTTACTATGCATAATTCCTTCATTTTGATGCGTATTTCCTTCGTTTCGATGTATATTTACTTTATTTTTATGCATATTTACTTCAATTCGATGCATATTTCCTTCATTTCGATGCATATTTCCTTCGTTTCGATGTATATTTATTTTATTTTGATGCATATTTACTTCATTTCGATGCATATTTCTTTCATTTTGATGCATATTTACTTCACTACGACCAACATGTCATTCGTTTCGATGCATATTTTCTTCATTTTGAAGCATATTTACTTTATTAAGATTAGCATTTCCTTCGATTCGATGCGTATTTTCTTCATTTTGATGCATATTTACTTCATTTTCATGCATATTTACTTCATTTCGATACATATTTCCTTCATTTTAATGCACATTTACTCAATTACGATCAATATTTCCTTCGTTTTGATGCATATTTCCTTCATTTTGATGCATATTTACTTTATTTTGATGCATATTTCTTTCGTTTTGATGCATATTTCCTTCATTTTGATGCATATTTACTTCATTATGATCAACATATTTACTTCATTACGATCAACATTTCCTTCGTTACGATGCATGTTTCCTTCATTTTGATGCGTATTTCCTTCGTTTCGATGTATATTTACTTTATTTTTATGCATATTTACTTCAATTCGATGCATATTTCCTTTATTTCGATGCCTTTGTTTCGATGTATATTTACTTCATTTTGATGCATATGTACTTCATTTCGATGCATATTTCTTTCATTTTGATGCATATTTACTTCATTAAGATCAACATTCCTTTCGTTTTGATGTATATTTCCTTCATTTTGATGCATATTTACTACATTACGATCAATATTTCCTTAGTTTCGATGTATATTTACTTCATTTTGATGCGTATTTA
>JAHCLQ010000867.1:0-51211 GCA_023678885.1 Pogostemon cablin
GATGCATATTTACTTCATTTTGATGCATATTTACTTCGTTACGATCAATATTTACTTCATTTTGATGCATATTTACTTCATTTTGATGCATAATTACTTTATTAAGATCAACATTTCCTTCATTTTGATGCATATTTATTTCATTTTGATGCATATTTCCTTTGTTTTGATGTATATTTACTTCATTTTGATACCTATTTACTTCATTTCGATCAACATTTTCTTCGTTTCGATGCATATTTCCTTCATTTTGATGTATAATTCCTTCGTTTTGATGTATATTTATTTCATTTTGATGCATATTTACTTCGTTTCGATGCTTATTTCCTTCATTTTGATGCATATTTACTTCATTACGATCCATATTTCCTTCATTTTGATGCATATTTTCTTCATTTTGATGCATATTTAATTCATTACGATCAACATTTTCTTCGTTTCAGTGCATATTTACTTTATTTTAATGAATATTTACCTCATTACGATCAATATTTCCATCATTTCGATTCATATTTCTTTCGTTTCGATGCATATTTACTTCATTTTGATGCATATTTACTTCGTTACGATCAATATTTACTTCATTTTGATGCATATTTACTTCATTTGGTGCATAATTACTTTATTAAGATCAACATTTCCTTCATTTTGATGCATATTTATTTCATTTTGATGAATATTTACTTCGTTTCGATGCTTATTTACTTCATTTTGAAGCATATTTACATCAAAATGAAGAAAATATGCATAAAAATGAAGGAAATATGGATCGTAATGAAGTAAATATGCATCAATATGAAGGAAATAAGCATCGAAACGAAGTAAATATGCATCAAAATGAAATAAATATACATCAAAACGAAGGAATTATGCATCGAAATGAAGGAAATATGCATCGAAACGAAGAAAATGTTGATCGAAATGAAGTAAATAGGCATCAAAATGAAGTAAATATACATCAAAACAAAGGAAATATACATCAAAATGAAATAAATATGCATCAAAATGAAGGAAATGTTGATCTTAATAAAGTAATTATGCATCAAAATGAAGTAAATATGCATCAAAATGAAGTAAATATTGATCGTAACGAAGTAAATATGCATCAAAATGAAGTAAATATGCATCGAAACGAAAGAAATATGAATTGAAACGAAGGAAATATTGATCGTAATGAGGTAAATATGCATTAAAATAAAGTAAATATGCATCGAAACGAAGAAAATGTTGATCGTAATGAATTAAATATGCATCAAAATGAAGAAAATATGCATAAAAATGAAGGAAATATGGATCGTAATGAAGTAAATATGCAACAAAATGAAGGAAATAAGCATCGAAACGAAGTAAATATGCATAAAAATGAAATAAATATACATCAAAACGAAGGAAATATGCATCGAAACGAAGGAAATATTGATCGTAAAGAAGTAAAAATGATAGTAATGAAGTAAATATGCATCAAAATGATGGGAATATGCATAAAAAAGAAGTAAATATGCATCAAAATGACGGAAATATGCATCAAAACGAAGGAAATATTGATCGTAATTTAGTAAATATGCATCAAAACGAAGTAAATATGCATCGAAATGAAGGAAATATTGTTTGCAATTTAGTAAATGCGCATCAAAATTAAGGAAATATTCATCAAAACGATGAAGTAAATATGCATCAAAATAAAGGAAATGTGCATCGAAACGAAGGAAATGTTGATCGTAGTGAAGTAAATATGCATCAAAATGAAATAAATATGCATCAAAATGAAGGAAATGTTGATCTTAATAAAGTAATTATGCATCAAAATGAAGTAAATATGCATCAAAATGAAGTAAATATTGATCGTAACGAAGTAAATATGCATCAAAATGAAGTAAATATGTATCGAAACGAAAGAAATATGAATCGAAACGAAGGAAATATTGATCGTAATGAGGTAAATATGCATTAAAATATAGTAAATATGCATCGAAACGAAGAAAATGTTGATCGTAATGAATTAAATATGCATCAAAATGAAGAAAATATGCATAAAAATGAAGGAAATATGGATCGTAATGAAGTAAATATGCATCAAAATGAAGGAAATAAGCATCAAAACGAAGTAAATATGCATCAAAATGAAATAAATATACATCAAAACGAAGGAATTATGCATCGAAATGAAGGAAATATGAATCGAAACGTAGAAAATGTTTATCGAAATGAAGTGAATAGACATTAAAATGAAGTAAATATACATCAAAACAAAGGAAATGTACATCAAAATGAAATAAATATGCATCAAAATGAAGGAAATGTTGATATTAATAAAGTAATTATGCATCAAAATGAAGTAAATATGCATCAAAATGAAGTAAATATTGATCGTAACGAAGTAAATATGCATCAAAATGAAGTAAATATGCATCGAAACGAAATAAATGTGAATCGAAACAAAGGAAATGTTGATCGTAATGAGGTAAATATGCATTAAAATAAAGTAAATATGCATCGAAACGTAGAAAATATTGATCGTAATGAATTAAATATGCATAAAAATAAAGAAAATATGCATAAAAATAAAGGAAATATTGATCGTAATGAAGTAAATATACTTCAAAATGATGTAAATAAGCATCGAAACGAAGTAAATATGCATCAAAATGAAATAAATATACATCAAAACGAAGGAAATATGCATCGAAACGAAGGAAATATTGATCGTAATGAAGTAAAAATGTTGATTGTAATGAAGTAAATATGCATCAAAATGATGGGAATATGCATCAAAAAGAAGTAAATATGCATCAAAATGACGGAAATATGCATCAAAACGAAGGAAATGTTGATCGTAATTTATGCATCAAAATGAAGGAAATATGCATCGAAATGAAGTAAATATGCATCAAAATAAAGTAAATATACATGGAAACGAAGGAAATATGCATCGAAATGAAGGAAATATGTATCGAATCGAAGGAAATATTGATCGTAATGAAGTAAATATGCATCAAAATAAAGGAAATGTTGATCGAAACGAAGGAAATGTTGATCGTAGTGAAGTAAATTACTTCGTTTTGATGCATATTTACTTCATTTTGATGCATATTTACTTCGTTACGATCAATATTTACTTCATTTTGATGCATATTTACTTCATTTTGATGCATAATTACTTTATTAAGATCAACATTTCCTTCATTTTGATGCATATTTATTTCATTTTGATGCATATGTCCTTTGTTTTGATGTATATTTACTTCATTTTGATGCCTATTTACTTCATTTCGATCAACATTTTCTTCGTTTCGATGCATATTTCCTTCATTTTGATGCATAATTCCTTCGTTTTGATGTATATTTATTTCATTTTGATGCATATTTACTTCGTTTCGATGCTTATTTCCTTCATTTTGATGCATATTTAGTTCATTACGATCCATATTTCCTTCATTTTGATGCATATTTTCTTCATTTTGATGAATATTTAATTCATTACGATCAACATTTTCTTCGTTTCAATGCATATTTACTTTATTTTAATGAATATTTACCTCATTACGATCAATATTTCCATCATTTCGATTCATATTTCTTTCGTTTCGATGCATATTTACTTCATTTTGATGCATATTTACTTCGTTACGATAAATATTTACTTCATTTTGATGCATATTTACTTCATTTTGATGCATAATTACTTTATTAAGATCAACATTTCCTTCATTTTGATGCATATTTATTTCATTTTGATGAATATTTACTTCGTTTCGATGCTTATTTACTTCATTTTGAAGCATATTTACATCAAAATGAAGAAAATATGCATAAAAATGAAGGAAATATGGATCGTAATGAAGTAAATATGCATCAATATGAAGGAAATAAGCATCGAAACGAAGTAAATATGCATCAAAATGAAATAAATATACATCAAAACGAAGGAATTATGCATCG
The DNA here is from genome assembly GCA_023678885.1 of Pogostemon cablin. NCBI lineage: Eukaryota > Viridiplantae > Streptophyta > Magnoliopsida > Lamiales > Lamiaceae > Pogostemon > Pogostemon cablin. The sequence goes on from JAHCLQ010000867.1 coordinate 3,940, forward strand.
AAATGAAGGAAATATGCATCGAAACGAAGAAAATGTTGATCGAAATGAAGTAAATATGCATCAAAATGAAGTAAATACACATCAAAACAAAGAAAATATACATCAAAATGAAATAAATACGCATCAAAATGAAGGAAATGTTGATCTTAATAAAGTAATTATGCATCAAAATGAAGTAAATATGCATCAAAATGAAGTAAATATTGATCGTAACGAAGTAAATATGCATCAAAATGAAGTAAATATGCATCGAAACGAAAGAAATATGAATTGAAACGAAGGAAATATTGATCGTAATGAGGTAAATATGCATTAAAATAAAGTAAATATGCATCGAAACGAAGAAAATGTTGATCGTAATGAATTAAATATGCATCAAAATGAAGAAAATATGCATAAAAATGAAGGAAATATGAATCGTAATGAAGTAAATATGCAACAAAATGAAGGAAATAAGCATCGAAACGAAGTAAATATGCATAAAAATGAAATAAATATACATCAAAACGAAGGAAATATGCATCGAAACGAAGGAAATATTGATCGTAAAGAAGTAAAAATGATAGTAATGAAGTAAATATGCATCAAAATGATGGGAATATGCATAAAAAAGAAGTAAATATGCATCAAAATGACGGAAATATGCATCAAAACGAAGGAAATATTGATCGTAATTTAGTAAATATGCATCAAAACGAAGTAAATATGCATCGAAATGAAGGAAATATTGTTTGCAATTTAGTAAATGCGCATCAAAATTAAGGAAATATTCATCAAAACGATGAAGTAAATATGCATCAAAATAAAGGAAATGTGCATCGAAACGAAGGAAATGTTGATCGTAGTGAAGTAAATATGCATCAAAATGAAATAAATATGCATCAAAATGAAGGAAATGTTGATCTTAATAAAGTAATTATGCATCAAAATGAAGTAAATATGCATCAAAATGAAGTAAATATTGATCGTAACGAAGTAAATATGCATCAAAATGAAGTAAATATGTATCGAAACGAAAGAAATATGAATCGAAACGAAGGAAATATTGATCGTAATGAGGTAAATATGCATTAAAATACAGTAAATATGCATCGAAACGAAGAAAATGTTGATCGTAATGAATTAAATATGCATCAAAATGAAGAAAATATGCATAAAAATGAAGGAAATATGGATCGTAATGAAGTAAATATGCATCAAAATGAAGGAAATAAGCATCAAAACGAAGTAAATATGCATCAAAATGAAATAAATATACATCAAAACGAAGGAATTATGCATCGAAATGAAGGAAATATGAATCGAAACGTAGAAAATGTTTATCGAAATGAAGTAAATAGACATTAAAATGAAGTAAATATACATCAAAACAAAGGAAATGTACATCAAAATGAAATAAATATGCATCAAAATGAAGGAAATGTTGATATTAATAAAGTAATTATGCATCAAAATGAAGTAAATATGCATCAAAATGAAGTAAATATTGATCGTAACGAAGTAAATATGCATCAAAATGAAGTAAATATGCATCGAAACGAAATAAATGTGAATCGAAACAAAGGAAATGTTGATCGTAATGAGGTAAATATGCATTAAAATAAAGTAAATATGCATCGAAACGTAGAAAATATTGATCGTAATGAATTAAATATGCATAAAAATGAAGAAAATATGCATAAAAATAAAGGAAATATTGATCGTAATGAAGTAAATATACTTCAAAATGAAGTAAATAAGCATCGAAACGAAGTAAATATGCATCAAAATGAAATAAATATACATCAAAACGAAGGAAATATGCATCGAAACGAAGGAAATATTGATCGTAATGAAGTAAAAATGTTGATTGTAATGAAGTAAATATGCATCAAAATGATGGGAATATGCATCAAAAAGAAGTAAATATGCATCAAAATGACGGAAATATGCATCAAAACGAAGGAAATGTTGATCGTAATTTATGCATCAAAATGAAGGAAATATGCATCGAAATGAAGTAAATATGCATCAAAATAAAGTAAATATACATGGAAACGAAGGAAATATGCATCGAAATGAAGGAAATATGTATCGAATCGAAGGAAATATTGATCGTAATGAAGTAAATATGCATCAAAATAAAGGAAATGTGCATCGAAACGAAGGAAATGCTGATCGTAGTGAAGTAAATTACTTCGTTTTGATGCATATTTACTTCATTTTGATACATATTTACTTCGTTACGATCAATATTTACTTCATTTTGATGCATATTTACTTCATTTTGATGCATAATTACTTTATTAAGATCAACATTTCCTTCATTTTGATGCATATTTATTTCATTTTGATGCATATTTCCTTTGTTTTGATGTATATTTACTTCATTTTGATGCCTATTTACTTCATTTCGATCAACATTTTCTTCGTTTCGATGCATATTTCCTTCATTTTGATGCATAATTCCTTCGTTTTGATGTATATTTATTTCATTTTGATGCATATTTACTTCGTTTCGATGCTTATTTCCTTCATTTTGATGCATATTTACTTCATTACGATCCATATTTCCTTCATTTTGATGCATATTTTCTTCATTTTGATGCATATTTAATTCATTACGATCAACATTTTCTTCGTTTCAATGCATATTTACTTTATTTTAATGAATATTTACCTCATTACGATCAATATTTCCATCATTTCGATTCATATTTCTTTCGTTTCGATGCATATTTACTTCATTTTGATGCATATTTACTTCGTTACGATCAATATTTACTTCATTTTGATGCATATTTACTTCATTTTGATGCATAATTACTTTATTAAGATCAACATTTCCTTCATTTTGATGCATATTTATTTCATTTTGATGAATATTTACTTCGTTTCGATGCTTATTTACTTCATTTTGAAGCATATTTACATCAAAATGAAGAAAATATGCATAAAAATGAAGGAAATATGGATCGTAATGAAGTAAATATGCATCAATATGAAGGAAATAAGCATCGAAACGAAGTAAATATGCATCAAAATGAAATAAATATACATCAAAACGAAGGAATTATGCATCGAAATGAAGGAAATATGCATCGAAACGAAGAAAATGTTGATCGAAATGAAGTAAATAGGCATCAAAATGAAGTAAATATACATCAAAACAAAGGAAATATACATCAAAATGAAATAAATATGCATCAAAATGAAGGAAATGTTGATCTTAATAAAGTAATTATGCATCAAAATGAAGTAAATATGCATCAAAATGAAGTAAATATTGATCGTAACGAAGTAAATATGCATCAAAATGAAGTAAATATGCATCGAAACGAAAGAAATATGAATTGAAACGAAGGAAATATTGATCGTAATGAGGTAAATATGCATTAAAATAAAGTAAATATGCATCGAAACGAAGAAAATGTTGATCGTAATGAATTAAATATGCATCAAAATGAAGAAAATATGCATAAAAATGAAGGAAATATGGATCGTAATGAAGTAAATATGCAACAAAATGAAGGAAATAAGCATCGAAACGAAGTAAATATGCATAAAAATGAAATAAATATACATCAAAACGAAGGAAATATGCATCGAAACGAAGGAAATATTGATCGTAAAGAAGTAAAAATGATAGTAATGAAGTAAATATGCATCAAAATGATGGGAATATGCATAAAAAAGAAGTAAATATGCATCAAAATGACGGAAATATGCATCAAAACGAAGGAAATATTGATCGTAATTTAGTAAATATGCATCAAAACGAAGTAAATATGCATCGAAATGAAGGAAATATTGTTTGCAATTTAGTAAATGCGCATCAAAATTAAGGAAATATTCATCAAAACGATGAAGTAAATATGCATCAAAATAAAGGAAATGTGCATCGAAACGAAGGAAATGTTGATCGTAGTGAAGTAAATATGCATCAAAATGAAATAAATATGCATCAAAATGAAAGAAATGTTGATCTTAATAAAGTAATTATGCATCAAAATGAAGTAAATATGCATCAAAATGAAGTAAATATTGATCGTAACGAAGTAAATATGCATCAAAATGAAGTAAATATGTATCGAAACGAAAGAAATATGAATCGAAACGAAGGAAATATTGATCGTAATGAGGTAAATATGCATTAAAATACAGTAAATATGCATCGAAACGAAGAAAATGTTGATCGTAATGAATTAAATATGCATCAAAATGAAGAAAATATGCATAAAAATGAAGGAAATATGGATCGTAATGAAGTAAATATGCATCAAAATGAAGGAAATAAGCATCAAAACGAAGTAAATATGCATCAAAATAAAATAAATATACATCAAAACGAAGGAATTATGCATCGAAATGAAGGAAATATGAATCGAAACGTAGAAAATGTTTATCGAAATGAAGTAAATAGACATTCAAATGAAGTAAATATACATCAAAACAAAGGAAATGTACATCAAAATGAAATAAATATGCATCAAAATGAAGGAAATGTTGATATTAATAAAGTAATTATGCATCAAAATGAAGTAAATATGCATCAAAATGAAGTAAATATTGATCGTAACGAAGTAAATATGCATCAAAATGAAGTAAATATGCATCGAAACGAAATAAATGTGAATCGAAACAAAGGAAATGTTGATCGTAATGAGGTAAATATGCATTAAAATAAAGTAAATATGCATCGAAACGTAGAAAATATTGATCGTAATGAATTAAATATGCATAAAAATGAAGAAAATGTGCATAAAAATAAAGGAAATATTGATCGTAATGAAGTAAATATACTTCAAAATGAAGTAAATAAGCATCGAAACGAAGTAAATATGCATCAAAATGAAATAAATATACATCAAAACGAAGGAAATATGCATCGAAACGAAGGAAATATTGATCGTAATGAAGTAAAAATGTTGATTGTAATGAAGTAAATATGCATCAAAATGATGGGAATATGCATCAAAAAGAAGTAAATATGCATCAAAATGACGGAAATATGCATCAAAACGAAGGAAATGTTGATCGTAATTTATGCATCAAAATGAAGGAAATATGCATCGAAATGAAGTAAATATGCATCAAAATAAAGTAAATATACATGGAAACGAAGGAAATATGCATCGAAATGAAGGAAATATGTATCGAATCGAAGGAAATATTGATCGTAATGAAGTAAATATGCATCAAAATAAAGGAAATGTGCATCGAAACGAAGGAAATGTTGATCGTAGTGAAGTAAATTACTTCGTTTTGATGCATATTTACTTCATTTTGATGCATATTTACTTCGTTACGATCAATATTTACTTCATTTTGATGCATATTTACTTCATTTTGATGCATAATTACTTTATTAAGATCAACATTTCCTTCATTTTGATGCATATTTATTTCATTTTGATGCATATTTCCTTTGTTTTGATGTATATTTACTTCATTTTGATGCCTATTTACTTCATTTCGATCAACATTTTCTTCGTTTCGATGCATATTTCCTTCATTTTGATGCATAATTCCTTCGTTTTGATGTATATTTATTTCATTTTGATGCATATTTACTTCGTTTCGATGCTTATTTCCTTCATTTTGATGCATATTTACTTCATTACGATCCATATTTCCTTCATTTTGATGCATATTTTCTTCATTTTGATGCATATTTAATTCATTACGATCAACATTTTCTTCGTTTCAATGCATATTTACTTTATTTTAATGAATATTTACCTCATTACGATCAATATTTCCATCATTTTGATTCATATTTCTTTCGTTTCGATGCATATTTACTTCATTTTGATGCATATTTACTTCGTTACAATCAATATTTACTTCATTTTGATGCATATTTACTTCATTTTGATGCATAATTACTTTATTAAGATCAACATTTCCCTCATTTTGATGGATATTTATTTCATTTTGATGAATATTTACTTCGTTTCGATGCTTATTTACTTCATTTTGAAGCATATTTACATCAAAATGAAGAAAATATGCATAAAAATGAAGGAAATATGGATCGTAATGAAGTAAATATGCATCAATATGAAGGAAATAAGCATCGAAACGAAGTAAATATGCATCAAAATGAAATAAATATACATCAAAACGAAGGAATTATGCATCGAAATGAAGGAAATATGCATCGAAACGAAGAAAATGTTGATCGAAATGAAGTAAATAGGCATCAAAATGAAGTAAATATACATCAAAACAAAGGAAATATACATCAAAATGAAATAAATATGCATCAAAATGAAGGAAATGTTGATATTAATAAAGTAATTATGCATCAAAATGAAGTAAATATGCATCAAAATGAAGTAAATATTGATCGTAACGAAGTAAATATGCATCAAAATGAAGTAAATATGCATCGAAACGATGGAAATGTTGATCGGAATGAAGTAATTATGCATCAAAATGAAGGAAATATGCATCGAAATGAAGTAAATATGCATCAAAATGAAGTAAATATACATGGAAACGAAGGAAATATGCGTAGAAATGAAGGAAATATGTATCGAATCGAAGGAAATATTGATCGTAATGAAGTAAATATGCATCAAAATAAAGGAAATATTCATCGAAACGAAGAAAATATTGATCGAAATGAAGTAAATAGGCATCAAAATGAAGGAAATATTGTTTGCAATTTAATAAATACGCATCAAAATTAAGGAAATATTCATCAAAACGATGGAAATGTTGATTGGAATGAAGTAATTATGCATCAAAATGAAGGAAATATGCATTGAAATGAAGTAAATATGCATCAAAATGAAGTAAATATACATGGAAACGAAGGAAATATGCATCAAAATGAAGGAAATATGTATCGAATCGAAGGAAATATGGATCGTAATGAAGTAAATATGCTTCAAAATGAAGTAAATAAGCATCGAACGAAGTAAATATGCATCAATATGAAATAAATATGAATCAAAATTAAGGAAATATTGATCTTAATAAAGTAATTATGCATCAAAATGAAGTAAATATGCATCAAAATGAAGTAAATATTGATCGTAACGAAGTAAATATGCATCAAAATGAAGTAAATATGCATCGAAACGAAAGAAATATGAATCGAAACGATGGAAATATTGATCGTAATGAGGTAAATATTCATTAAAATAAAGTAAATATGCATCGAAACGAAGAAAATGTTGATCGTAATGAATTAAATATGCATCAAAATGAAGAAAATATGTATAAAAATGAAGGAAATATGAATCGTAATGAAGTAAACATGCATCAAAATGAAGGAAATAAGCATCGAAACGAAGTAAATATGCATCAAAATGAAATAAATATACATCAAAACGAAGGAATTATGCATCGAAATGAAGGAAATATGCATCGAAACGAAGAAAATGTTGATCGAAATGAAGTAAATATGCATCAAAATGAAGTAAATATACATCAAAACAAAGGAAATATGCATCAAAATGAAATAAATATGCATCAAAATGAAGGAAATGTTGATCTTAATAAAGTAATTATGCATCAAAATGAAGTAAATATGCATCAAAATGAAGTAAATATTGATGGTAACGAAGTAAATATGCATCAAAATGAAGTAAATATGCATCAAAACGAAATAAATGTGAATCGAAACGAAGGAAATGTTGATCGTAATCAGGTAAATATGCATAAAAATAAAGTAAATATGCATCGAAACGTAGAAAATATTGATCGTAATGAATTAAATATGCATCAAAATAAAGAAAATATGCATAAAAATAAAGGAAATATGGATCGTAATGAAGTAAATATGCTTCAAAATGAAGTAAATAAGCATCGAAACGAAGTAAATATGCATCAAAATGAAATAAATATACATCAAAACGAAGGATATATGCATCGAAACGAAGGAAATATTGATCGTAATGAAGTAAAAATGTTGATTGTAATGAAGTAAATATGCATCAAAATGATGGGAATATGCATCAAAAAGAAGTAAATATGCAATCAAAATGATGGAAATACGCATCAAAACGAAGGAAATGTTGATCGTAATTTAGTAAATATGTATCAAAACGAAGTAAATATGCATCGAAATGAAAGAAATATTATTCGCAATTTAGTAAATATGCATCAAAATTAAGGAAATATTCATCAAAACGATGGAAATGTTGATCGGAATGAAGTAATTATGCATCAAAATGAAGGAAATATGCATCGAAATGAAGTAAATATGCATCAAAATGAAGTAAATATACATGGAAACGAAGGAAATATGCATCGAAATGAAGGAAATATGCATCGAATCGAAGGAAATACTGATCGTAATGAAGTAAATATCCATCAAAATAAAGGAAATGTGCATCGAAACGAAGGAAATGTTGATCGTAGTGAAGTAAATATGCATCAAAATGAAATAAATATGCATCAAAATGAAGGAAATGTTGATCTTAATAAAATAATTATGCATCAAAATGAAGTAAATATGCATCAAAATGAAGTAAATATTGATCGTAACGAAGTAAATATGCATCAAAATGAAGTAAATATGCGTCGAAACGAAAAAATATGAATCGAAACGAAGGAAATATTGATCGTAATGAGGTAAATATGCATTTAAATAAAGTAAATATGCATCGAAACGAAGAAAATGTTGATCGTAATGAATTAAATATGCATCAAAATGAAGAAAATATGCATAAAAATGAAGGAAATATGGATCGTAATGAAGTAAATATGCATCAAAATGAAGGAAATAAGCATCGAAACGAAGTAAATCTGCATCAAAATGAAATAAATATACATCAAAACGAAGGAATTATGCATCGATACGAAGGAAATATTGATCGTAATGAAGTAAAAATGTTGATTGTAATGAAGTAAATATGCATCAAAATGATGGGAATATGCATAAAAAAGAAGTAAATATGCATCAAAATGATGGAAATATGCATCAAAACGAAGGAAATATTGATCGTAATTTAGTAAATATGCATCAAAACGAAGTAAATATGTATCGAAATGAAGGAAATATTGTTTGCAATTTAGTAAATACGCATCAAAATTAAGGAAATATTCATCAAAACGATGGAAATGTTGATCGGAATGAAGTAATTATGCATCAAAATGAAGGAATATGCATCGAAATGAAGTAAATATGCATCAAAATGAAGTAAATATACATGGAAACGAAGGAAATATGCATCGAAATGAAGGAAATATGTATCGAATCAAAGGAAATATTGATAGTAATGATGTAAATGTGCATCAAAATAAAGGAAATGTGCATCGAAACGAAGGAAATGTTGATCGTAGTGAAGTAAATATGCATCAAAATGAAATAAATATGCATCAAAATTAAGGAAATGTTGATCTTAATAAAGTAATTATGCATCAAAATGAAGTAAATATGCATCAAAATGAAGTAAATATTTATCATAACGAAGTAAATATGCATCAAAATGAAGTAAATATGCACCGAAACGAAAGAAATATGAATCAAAACGAAGGAAATATTGATTGTAATGAGGTAAATATGCATTAAAATAAAGTAAATATGCATCGAAACGAAGAAAATGTTGATCGTAATGAATTAAATATGCATCAAAATGAAGAAAATATGCATAAAAATGAAGAAAATATGGATCGTAATGAAGTAAATATGCATCAAAATGAAGGAAATAAGCATCGAAACGAAGTAAATATGCATCAAAATGAAATAAATATACATCAAAACGAAGGAATTATGCATCGAAATGAAGGAAATATGCATCGAAACGAAGAAAATGTTGATCGAAATGAAGTAAATAGGCATCAAAATGAAGTAAATATACATCAAAACAAAGGAAATATACATCAAAATGAAATAAATATGCATCAAAATGAAGGAAATGTTGATATTAATAAAGTAATTATGCATCAAAATGAAGTAAATATGCATCAAAATGAAGTAAATATTGATCGTAACGAAGTAAATATGCATCAAAATGAAGTAAATATGCATCGAAACGTAATAAATGTGAATCGAAACAAAGGAAATGTTGATCGTAATGAGGTAAATATGCATCGAAACGTAGAAAATATTGATCGTAATGAATTAAATATGCATCAAAATGAAGAAAATATGCATAAAAATAAAGGAAATATGGATCGTAATGAAGTAAATATGCTTCAAAATGAAGTAAATAAGCATCGAAACGATGTAAATATGCATCAAAATGAAATAAATATACATCAAAATGAAGGAAATATGCATCGAAACGAAGGAAATATTGATCGTAATGAAATAAAAATGTTGATTGTAATGAAGTAAATATGCATAAAAATGATGGGAATATGCATCAAAAAGAAGTAAATATGCAATCAAAATGATGGAAATATGCATCAAAACGAAGGAAATGTTGATCGTAATTTAGTAAATATGCATCATAACGAAGTAAATATACATCGAAATGAAGGAAATATTATAATATCTTAGTTCAACTAGATTTTTTTTAAAAAGCCCAAAACCTATTTATTTATTTTTATAGCCCAAAAGGCCAGCCCAATTAAGCCCAACTAGATTTTTTTAGAAAGCCCAAACTTATTTATTTATTTATTTTGTGGCCCAAAGTTTCAGACCACTTAAATGGCCTGATATATAATTAGTAAGGCTAAAGTTAAAAAAAAAAGAGAGAGAAGAACGGGAGAAGAAAAGCAAAAGAGGGGAAAGAAAAGAGTGAAGAGGAGAAACACTTGTTGATCAAATTCTCCCTTATAACTCTCATCCTAGGTGGTTTCTAAGTTGTTTTGAGGTAAGTGGTGTGTGAATTAAGCTTCCTTCTTCCATGATTTTGTAATTTTGTGGGGTTTTTCTTTTTGGTATGTGGGTAATTTGCAGACTGTTCGAACTGATTTTGACATAGCTATTACCCTTGAAAGTTTGCAAACTTAATTTCTGTACGTAGCTGAACTCGTTAGCTTTCCGTAGCCACTTGAAACGCCTCAATCCGATTATTCTACAATTAGTTATGATTTTTCTCGTAAACTGCCGCTAGCTGGAAAATTTCAGAATTTTTATGTCGAATTCAAACTTATTTTTTTATCGTTTCGTTTAGTTAATGTATTGAAACTGTTATATGGGATTGGGAACTGATGTTAAGGAGTTACATGCCATTTTTATTTAATATCGACTCGTTCGAACTGGATTAGGATTTGTTTTTAGCAATGAAAGGGATGTTAACGCTAATAGTTAGTTATATTTAATTTGTCTTTAATTGCTCATCTCCTTTCTAGGTAAAGAACCATCGAGGAAGGGCAAGGGACCGACTTCAGATTCCGGAGAGAGTTAATCACTTCCTTGTGAGTTGATAATTCGGGAACGCCTTCTCTTGTGGGAAGTGTGGACCCTCGATAAATGTGCATTTATTTTAGTTTTAGTTAATTGATAAGAAAATTATTTGGTATTGTGTTATGTGGTAAAGAGCCTGATTGGCTCGATTGCTCTGGTTAGAGTCATGTTAGCCATTTTATGAGTATTATTGATTTCTGGTTATTCTTATGTGCCAATTAAGACTCTAACTTGAGTCGTTATTCATCTTATGATGCACATGCATATGTATGCCTGGTACCAAGGTTAAGTAGCCCGAATTGGTCATGGTTCGGGTGAGTTGGAGCGACATTGATTAAGTAGCCCGAATTGTCGCGGTTCGGGTGAGTTAGAGTGACAACCAAGTTGCCCGTGATTGGCAAACCTGGGTGAGTTAGATCTAACGGGGCACCTGTCCATTTGCCAAATACTGATACTCTGGAGGGTGATCTTTAGATGGATCAGTCTATTATAGGCTCAGTCAACGTCACTAGTGTGGGACATGCATGTCATATATGTTTATATGTTTGATCATTTTAAGTATTCACGTCGATATTGAATTGTGAACTTTAGCACTTGGTGTATTGAGAAAGAATATTAATGTGCATTTTATCTAGAGTAACGGTGACGGGCTTGGACTGTCTCTCGACGGAGAGCTCAGTTCGAGGAGGATATTGACTACCCACGCGTCTTTTATGTGATAACATGTTGTTTGAACTAATTGTGTTATTCGTAAATGTGCACTAAGGTTTTTATTTTCATTAATATGTATACTGAGTGAGAAATAGATATTGTGGGACGAAATGTGGAATTTTATGTTATGAACCGCGAGTGGAATACATGCTTCGTATAAGGGTCGGGGTGACCGGCTTATCACCTCATTGAGCTAGTGGTTTTGCTCACCCCCATCATTCTTTCCTTTTCAGGCTATTGATATCGTTTTGGTTGGAGGTTTTCCTATCGTTTGCTCGTCATCCAATCCGTGTTTTGGGTACTTTCTCTTTTATGTAAATTGACGGATTCATTGGCGAGATTGTATAGTTTATATTTGGTGACCCCCTTGATGTTCTTTTTGTACCTTCGCGATGTTATATCGTTCATGTATATTTTCTTTAAACTAAGTTACACCGTTGTATTTTGTACCTTTGTAAATCCTTGTTGATACTTTTTGAGATGATGTCCTCGGGTTGTACCCGTTGTTATCAGTTGTTCAGCTCTACAGGTACTTGATAGCAAGCCTTACGTTTTCTATAAACTTTGTGGAGTGGAGTGCACCCATTCTGCGAAATTTATGGTTAACGTGGCGGTTGTCGCGTTCTGTCTGGGGTTGGGGCGTGACAAATATTGTTCGCAATTTAGTAAATACGCATCAAAATTAAGGAAATATTCATCAAAATGATGGAAATGTTGATCGGAATGAAGTAATTATGCATCAAAATGAAGGAAATATGCATCGAAATGAAGTAAATATGCATCAAAATGAAGTAAATATACATGGAAACGAAGGAAATATGCATCGAAATGAAGGAAATATGCATCGAATCGAAGGAAATATTGATCGTAATGAAGTAAATATGTATCAAAATAAAGGAAATGTGCATCGAAACGAAGGAAATGTTGATCGTAGTGAAGTAAATATGCATCAAAATGAAATAAATATGCATCAAAATGAAGGAAATGTTGATCTTAATAAAGTAATTATGCATCAAAATGAAGTAAATATGCATCAAAATGAAGTAAATATTGATCGTAACGAAGTAAATATGCATCAAAATGAAGTAAATATGCATCGAAACGAAATAAATGTGAATCGAAACGAAGGAAATGTTGATCGTAATCAGGTAAATATGCATTAAAATAAAGTAAATATGCATCGAAACGTAGAAAATATTGATCGTAATGAATTAAATATGCATCAAAATAAAGAAAATATGCATAAAAATAAAGGAAATATGGGTCGTAATGAAGTAAATATGCTTCAAAATGAAGTAAATAAGCATCGAAACGAAGTAAATATGCATCAAAATGAAATAAATATACATCAAAACGAAGGAAATATGCATCGAAACGAAGGAAATATTGATCGTAATGAAGTAAAAATGTTGATTGTAATGAAGTAAATATGCATCAAAATGATGGGAATATGCACCAAAAAGAAGTAAATATGCATCAAAATGATGGAAATATGCATCAAAACGAAGGAAATATTGATCGTAATTTAGTAAATATGCATCAAAACGAATTAAATATGCATCGAAATGAAGGAAATATTGTTTGCAATTTAGTAAATACGCATCAAAATTAAGGAAATATTCATCAAAACGATGGAAATGTTGATCGGAATGAAGTAATTATGCATCAAAATGAAGGAAATATGCATCGAAATGAAGTAAATATGCATCAAAATGAAGTAAATATACATGGAAACGAAGGAAATATGCATCGAAATGAAGGAAATATTCTTCAAATCGAAGGAAATATTGATCGTAATGAAGTAAATATGCATCAAAATAAAGGAAATGTGCATCGAAACGAAGGAAATGTTGATCGTAGTGAAGTAAATATGCATCAAAATGAAATAAATATGCATCAAAATGAAGGAAATGTTGTTTTTAATAAAGTAATTATGCATCAAAATGAAGTAAATATGCATCAAAATAAAGTAAATATTGATCGTAACGAAGTAAATATGCATCAAAATGAAGTAAATATGCATCGAAATGAAAGAAATATGAATCAAAACGAAGGAAATATTGATTGTAATGAGGTAAATATGCATTAAAATAAAGTAAATATGCATCGAAACGGAGAAAATGTTGATCGTAATGAATTAAATATTCATTAAAATGAAGAAAATATGCATAAAAATGAAGGAAATATGGATCGTAATGAAGTAAATATGCATCAAAATGAATGAAATAAGCATCGAAACGAAGTAAATATGCATCAAAATGAAATAAATATATATCAAAACGAATGAATTATGCATAGAAATGATGGAAATATGCATCGAAACGAAGAAAATGTTGATCGAAATGAAGTAAATAGGCATCAAAATGAAGTAAATATACATCAAAACAAAGGAAATATACATCAAAATGAAATAAATATGCATCAAAATGAAGGAAATGTTGATATTAATAAAGTAATTATGCATCAAAATGAAGTAAATATGCACCAAAATGAAGTATATATTGATCGTAACGAAGTAAATATGCATCAAAATGAAGTAAATATGCATCGTAACGTAATAAATGTGAATCGAAACAAAGGAAATGTTGATCGTAATGAGGTAAATATGCATTAAAATAAAGTAAATATGCATCGAAACGTAGAAAATATTGATCGTAATGAATTAAATATGCATCAAAATGAAGAAAATATGCATAAAAATAAAGGAAATATGGATCGTAATGAAGTAAATATGCTTCAAAATAAAGTAAATAAGCATCGAAACGAAGTAAATATGCATCAAAATGAAATAAATATACATCAAAACGAAGGAAATATGCATCGAAACGAAGGAAATATTGATCGTAATGAAGAAAAAATGTTGATTGTAATGAAGTAAATATGCATTAAAATGATGGGAATATGCATAAAAAAGAAGTAAATATGCAATCAAAATGATGGAAATATGCATCAAAACGAAGGAAATGTTGATCGTAATTTACTAAATATGCATCACAACGAAGTAAATATGGATCGAAATGAAGGAAATATTGTTTGCAATTTAGTAAATACGCATCAAAATTAAGGAAATATTCATCTAAACGATGGAAATGTTGATCGGAATGAAGTAATTATGCATCAACATGAAGGAAATATGCATCGAAATGAAGTAAATATGCATCAAAATGAAGTAAATATACATGGAAACGAAGGAAATATGCATCGAAATGAAGGAAATATGCATCGAATCGAAGGAAATATTGATTGTAATGAAGTAAATATGCATCAAAATAAAGGAAATGTGCATCGAAACGAATGAAATGTTGATCGTAGTGAAGTAAATATGCATCAAAATGAAATAAATATGCATCAAAATGAAGGAAATGTTGATCTTAATAAAGTAATTATGCATCAAAATGAAGTAAATATGCATCAAAATGAAGTAAATATGCATCGAAACGAAAGAAATTTGAATCGAAACGAAGGAAATATTGATCGTAATGAGGTAAATATGCATTAAAATAAAGTAAATATGCATCGAAACGAAGAAAATGTTGATCGTAATGAATTAAATATGCATCAAAATGAAGAAAATATGCATAAAAATGAAGGAAATATGGATCGTAATGAAGTAAATATGCAACAAAATGAAGGAAATAAGCCTCGAAACTAAGTAAATATGCAAAAAATGAAATAAATATACATCAAAATGAAGGAAATATGCATCGAAACGAAGGAAATATTGATCGTAATGAAGTAAAAATGTTGATTGTAATGAAGTAAATATGCATCAAAATGATGGGAATATGCATCAAAAAGAAGTAAATATGCATCAAAATGATGGAAATATGAATCAAAACGAAGGAAATATTGATCGTAATTTAGTAAATATGCATCAAAACGAAGTAAATATGCATCGAAATGAAGGTAATATTGTTCGCAATTTAGTAAATACGCATCAAAATTAAGGAAATATTCATCAAAACGATGGAAATGTTGATCGGAATGAAGTAATTATGCATCAAAATGAAGGAAAAATGCAACGAAATGAAGTAAATATGCATCAAAATGAAGTAAATATACATGAAAACGAAGGAAATATGCATCGAAATGAAGGAAATATGTATCGAATCAAAGGAAATATTGATCGTAATGAAGTAAATATACATCAAAATAAAGTAAATATGCATCGAAACATAGAAAATATTGATCGTAATGAATTAAATATACATCAAAATGAAGAAAATATGCATAAAAATAAAGGAAATATGGATCGTAATAAAGTAAATATGCTTCAAAATGAAGTAAATAAGCATCGAAACGAAGTAAATATGCATCAAAATGAAATAAATATACATCAAAACGAAGGAAATATGCATCGAAACGAAGAAAATATTGTTGATTGTAATGAAGTAAATATGCATCAAAATGATGGGAATATGCATCAAAGAGAAGTAAATATGCATCAAAATGATGGAAATATGCATCAAAACGAAGGAAATGTTGATCGTAATTTAATAAATATGCATCAAAACGAAGTAAATATGCATCAAAATGAAGGAAATATTGTTCGCAATTTAGTAAATACGCATCAAAATTAAGGAAATATTCATCAAAACGATGGAAATGTTGATCGGAATGAAGTAATTATGCATCAAAATGAAGGAAATATGCATCAAAATGAAGTAAATATGCATCAAAATGAAGTAAATATACATGGAAACGAAGGAAATATGAATCGAAATGAAGGAAATATGCATCGAATTGAAGGAAATATTGATCGTAATGAAGTAAATATGCATCAAAATAAAGGAAATGTGCATCGAAACGAAGGAAATGTTGATCGTAGTGAAGTAAATATGCATCAAAATAAAATTAAAATGCATCAAAATGAAGGAAATGTTGATCTTAATAAAGAAATTATGCATCAAAATGAAGTAAATATGCATCAAAATAAAGTAAATATTGATCGTAACGAAGTAAATACGCATCAAAATGAAGTAAATATGCATCGAAACGAAAGAAATATGAATCGAAACGAAGAAAATATTGATCGTAATGAGTAAATATGCATTAAAATAAAGTAAATATGCATCGAAACGAAGAAAATGTTGATCGTAATGAATTAAATATGCATCAAAATGAAGAAAATATGCATAAAAATGAAGGAAATATGGATCGTAATGAAGTAAATATGCATCAAAATGAAGGAAATAAGCATCGAAACGAAGTAAATATGCATCAAAATGAAATAAATATACATCAAAACGAAGGAATTATGCATCGAAATGAAGGAAATATGCATCGAAACGAAGAAAATGTTGATCGAAATGAAGTAAATAGGCATCAAAATGAAGTAAATATACATCAAAACAAAGGAAATATACATCAAAATGAAATAAATATGCATCAAAATGAAGGAAATGTTGATATTAATAAAGTAATTATGCATCAAAATGAAGTAAATATGCATCAAAATGAAGTAAATATTGATCGTAACGAAGTAAATATGCATAAAAATGAAGTAAATATGCATCGAAACGAAATAAATGCGAATCGAAACAAAGGAAATGTTGATCGTAATGAGGTAAATATGCATTAAAATAAAGTAAATATGCATCGAAACGTAAAAAATATTGATCGTAATGAATTAAATATGCATCAAAATGAAGAAAATATGCATAAAAATAAAGGAAATATGGATCGTAATGAAGTAAATATGCTTCAAAATGAAGTAAATAAGCATCGAAACGAAGTAAATATGCATCAAAATGAAATAAATATACATCAAAACGAAGGAAATATGCATCGAAACGAAGGAAATATTGATCGTAATGAAGTAAAAATGTTGATTGTAATGAAGTAAATATGCATCAAAATGATGGGAATATGCATCAAAAAGAAGTAAATATGCATCAAAATGACGGAAATATGCATCAAAACGAAGGAAATGTTGATCGTAATTTAGTAAATATGCATCGAAATGAAGGAAATATTGTTTGCAATTTAGTAAATATGCATCATAATTAAGGAAATATTCATCAAAACGATGTAAATGTTGATCGGAATGAAGTAATTATGCATCAAAATAAAGGAAATATGCATCGAAATGAAGTAAATATGCATCAAAATGAAGTAAATATACATGGAAACGAAGGAAATATGCATCGAAATGAAAGAAATATGTATCGAATCGAATGAAATATTGATCGTAATGAAGTAAATATGCATTAAAATAAAGGAAATGTGCATCGAAACGAAGGATATGTTGATCGTAGTGAAGTAAATATGCATCAAAATAAAATAAATATGCATCAAAATGAAGGAAATGTTGATCTTAATAAAGTAATTATGCATCAAAATGAAGTAAATATTGATCGTAACGAAGTAAATATGCATCAAAATGAAGTAAATATGCATCGAAACGAATGAAATATGAATCGAAACGATGGAAATATTGATCGTAATGAGGTAAATATTCATTAAAATAAAGTAAATATGCATCGAAACGAAGAAAATGTTGATCGTAATGAATTAAATATGCATCAAAATGAAGAAAATATGCATAAAAATGAAGGAAATATGGATCGTAATGAAGTAAATATGCATCAAAATGAAGAAAATAAGCATCGAAATGAAGTAAATATACATCAAAATGAAATAAATATACATCAAAACGAAGGAATTATGCATCGAAATGAAGGAAATATGCATCGAAACGAAGAAAATGTTGATCGAAATGAAGTAAATAGGCATCAAAATGAAGTAAATATACATCAAAACAAAGGAAATATACATCAAAATGAAATAAATATGCTTCAAAATGAAGGAAATGTTGATATTAATAAAGTAATTATGCATCAAAATGAAGTAAATATGCATCAAAATGAAGTAAATATTGATCGTAACGAAGTAAATATGCATCAAAATGAATTAAATATGCATCGAAACGAAATAAATGTGAATCGAAATAAAGGAAATGTTGATCGTAATGAGGTAAATATGCATTAAAATAAATTAAATATGCATCGAAACGTAGAAAATATTGATCGTAATGAATTAAATATGCACAAAATGAAGAAAATATGCATAAAAATGAAGGAAATATGGATCGTAATGAAGTAAATATGCAACAAAATGAAGGAAATAAGCATCGAAATTAAGTAAATATGCAAAAAATGAAATAAATATACATCAAAATGAAGGAAATATGCATCGAAACGAAGGAAATATTGATCGTAATGAAGTAAAAATGTTGATTGTAATGAAGTAAATATGCATCAAAATGATGGGAATATGCATCAAAAAGAAGTAAATATGCATCAAAATGATGGAAATATGCATCAAAACGAAGGAAATATTGATCGTAATTTAGTAAATATGCATCAAAACGAAGTAAATATGCATCGAAAAGAAGGAAATATTGTTCGCAATTTAGTAAATACGCATCAAAATTAAGGAAATATTCATCAAAACGATGGAAATGTTGATCGGAATGAAGTAATTATGCATCAAAATGAAGGAAATATGCATCGAAATGAAGTAAATATGCATCAAAATGAAGTAAATATACATGAAAACGAAGGAAATATGCATCGAAATGAAGGAAATATCTATCGAATCAAAGGAAATATTGATCGTAATGAAGTAAATATACATCAAAATAAAGTAAATATGCATCGAAACATAGAAAATATTGATCGTAATGAATTAAATATACATCAAAATGAAGAAAATATGCATAAAAATAAAGGAAATATGGATCGTAATGAAATAAATATGCTTCAAAATGAAGTAAATAAGCATCGAAACGAAGTAAATATGCATCAAAATGAAATAAATATACATCAAAACGAAGGAAATATGCATCGAAACGAAGAAAATATTGTTGATTGTAATGAAGTAAATATGCATCAAAATGATGGGAATATGCATCAAAAAGAAGTAAATATGCATTAAAATGATGGAAATATGCATCAAAACGAAGGAAATGTTGATCGTAATTTAATAAATATGCATCAAAACGAAGTAAATATGCATCAAAATGAAGGAAATATTGTTCGCAATTTAGTAAATACGCATCAAAATTAAGGAAATATTCATCAAAACGATGGAAATGTTGATCGGAATGAAGTAATTATGCGTCAAAATGAAGGAAATATGCATCGAAATGAAGTAAATATGCATCAAAATGAAGTAAATATACATGGAAACGAAGGAAATATGCATCGAAATGAAGGAAATATGCATCGAATTGAAGGAAATATTGATCGTAATGAAGTAAATATGCATCAAAATAAAGGAAATGTGCATCGAAACGAAGGAAATGTTGATCGTAGTGAAGTAAATATGCATCAAAATAAAATAAAAATGCATCAAAATGAAGGAAATGTTGATCTTAATAAAGAAATTATGCGTCAAAATGAAGTAAATATGCATCAAAATGAAGTAAATATTGATCGTAACGAAGTAAATACGCATCAAAATGAAGTAAATATGCATCGAAACGAAAGAAATATGAATCGAAACGAAGAAAATATTGATCGTAATGAGTAAATATGCATTAAAATAAAGTAAATATGCATCGAAACGAAGAAAATGTTGATCGTAATGAATTAAATATGCATCAAAATGAAGAAAATATGCATAAAAATGAAGGAAATATGGATCGTAATGAAGTAAATATGCATCAAAATGAAGGAAATAAGCATCGAAACGAAGTAAATATGCATCAAAATGAAATAAATATACATCAAAACGAAGGAATTATGCATCGAAATGAAGGAAATATGCATCGAAACGAAGAAAATGTTGATCGAAATGAAGTAAATAGGCATCAAAATGAAGTAAATATACATCAAAACAAAGGAAATATACATCGAAATGAAATAAATATGCATCAAAATGAAGGAAATGTTGATATTAATAAATTAATTATGCATCAAAATGGGTAAATATGCATCAAAATGAAGTAAATATTGATCGTAACGAAGTAAATATGCATAAAAATGAAGTAAATATGCATCGAAACGAAATAAATGCGAATCGAAACAAAGGAAATGTTGATCGTAATGAGGTAAATATGCATTAAAATAAAGTAAATATGCATCGAAACGTAAAAAATATTGATCGTAATGAATTAAATATGCATCAAAATGAAGAAAATATGCATAAAAATAAAGGAAATATGGATCGTAATGAAGTAAATATGCTTCAAAATGAAGTAAATAAGCATCGAAACGAAGTAAATATGCATCAAAATGAAATAAATATACATCAAAACGAAGGAAATATGCATCGAAACGAATGAAATATTGATCGTAATGAAGTAAAAATGTTGATTGTAATGAAGTAAATATGCATCAAAATGATGGGAATATGCATCAAAAAGAAGTAAATATGCATCAAAATGACGGAAATATGCATCAAAACGAAGGAAATGTTGATCGTAATTTAGTAAATATGCATCGAAATGAAGGAAATATTGTTTGCAATTTAGTAAATATGCATCATAATTAAGGAAATATTCATCAAAACGATGTAAATGTTGATCGGAATGAAGTAATTATGCATCAAAATAAAGGAAATATGCATCAAAATGAAGTAAATATACATGGAAACGAAGGAAATATGCATCGAAATGAAGGAAATATGTATCGAATCGAATGAAATATTGATCGTAATGAAGTAAATATGCATCAAAATAAAGGAAATGTGCATCGAAACGAAGGATATGTTGATCGTAGTGAAGTAAATATGCATCAAAATAAAATAAATATGCATCAAAATGAAGGAAATGTTGATCTTAATAAAGTAATTATGCATCAAAATGAAGTAAATATTGATCGTAACGAAGTAAATATGCATCAAAATGAAGTAAATATGCATCGAAACGAATGAAATATGAATCGAAACGATGGAAATATTGATCGTAATGAGGTAAATATTCATTAAAATAAAGTAAATATGCATCGAAACGAAGAAAATGTTGATCGTAATGAATTAAATATGCATCAAAATGAAGAAAATATGCATAAAAATGAAGGAAATATGAATCGTAATGAAGTAAATATGCATCAAAATGAAGAAAATAAGCATCGAAATGAAGTAAATATGCATCAAAATGAAATAAATATACATCAAAACGAAGGAATTATGCATCGAAATGAAGGAAATATGCATCGAAACGAAGAAAATGTTGATCGAAATGAAGTAAATAGGCATCAAAATGAAGTAAATATACATCAAAACAAAGGAAATATACATCAAAATGAAATAAATATGCATCAAAATGAAGGAAATGTTGATATTAATAAAGTAATTATGCATCAAAATGAAGTAAATATGCATCAAAATGAAGTAAATATTGATCGTAACGAAGTAAATATGCATCAAAATGAATTAAATATGCATCGAAACGAAATAAATGTGAATCGAAACAAAGGAAATGTTGATCGTAATGAGGTAAATATGCATTAAAATAAAGTAAATATGCATCGAAACGTAGAAAATATTGATCGTAATGAATTAAATATGCACAAAATGAAGAAAATATGCATAAAAATGAAGGAAATATGGATCGTAATGAAGTAAATATGCAACAAAATGAAGGAAATAAGCATCGAAACTAAGTAAATATGCAAAAAATGAAATAAATATACATCAAAATGAAGGAAATATGCATCGAAACGAAGGAAATATTGATCGTAATGAAGTAAAAATGTTGATTGTAATGAAGTAAATATGCATCAAAATGATGGGAATATGCATCAAAAAGAAGTAAATATGCATCAAAATGATGGAAATATGCATCAAAACGAAGGAAATATTGATCGTAATTTAGTAAATATGCATCAAAACGAAGTAAATATGCATCGAAATGAAGGAAATATTGTTCGCAATTTAGTAAATACGCATCAAAATTAAGGAAATATTCATCAAAACGATGGAAATGTTGATCGGAATGAAGTAATTATGCATCAAAATGAAGGAAATATGCATCGAAATGAAGTAAATATGCATCAAAATGAAGTAAATATACATGAAAACGAAGGAAATATGCATCGAAATGAAGGAAATATGTATCGAATCAAAGGAAATATTGATTGTAATGAAGTAAATATACATCAAAATAAAGTAAATATGCATCGAAACATAGAAAATATTGATCGTAATGAATTAAATATACATCAAAATGAAGAAAATATGCATAAAAATAAAGGAAATGTGGATCGTAATGAAGTAAATATGCTTCAAAATGAAGTAAATAAGCATCGAAACGAAGTAAATATGCATCAAAATGAAATAAATATACATCAAAACGAAGGAAATATGCATCGAAACGAAGAAAATATTGTTGATTGTAATGAAGTAAATATGCATCAAAATGATGGGAATATGCATCAAAAAGAAGTAAATATGCATTAAAATGATGGAAATATGCATCAAAACGAAGGAAATGTTGATCGTAATTTAATAAATATGCATCAAAACGAAGTAAATATGCATCAAAATGAAGGAAATATTGTTCGCAATTTAGTAAATACGCATCAAAATTAAGGAAATATTCATCAAAACGATGGAAATGTTGATCGGAATGAAGTAATTATGCGTCAAAATGAAGGAAATATGCATCGAAATGAAGTAAATATGCATCAAAATGAAGTAAATATACATGGAAACGAAGGAAATATGCATCGAAATGAAGGAAATATGCATCGAATTGAAGGAAATATTGATCGTAATGAAGTAAATATGCATCAAAATAAAGGAAATGTGCATCGAAACGAAGGAAATGTTGATCGTAGTGAAGTAAATATGCATCAAAATAAAATAAAAATGCATCAAAATGAAGGAAATGTTGATCTTAATAAAGAAATTATGCGTCAAAATGAAGTAAATATGCATCAAAATGAAGTAAATATTGATCGTAACGAAGTAAATACGCATCAAAATGAAGTAAATATGCATCGAAACGAAAGAAATATGAATCGAAACGAAGAAAATATTGATCGTAATGAGTAAATTTGCATTAAAATAAAGTAAATATGCATCGAAACGAACAAAATGTTGATCGTAATGAATTAAATATGCATCAAAATGAAGAAAATATGCATAAAAATGAAGGAAATATGGATCGTAATGAAGTAAATATGCATCAAAATGAAGGAAATAAGCATCGAAACGAAGTAAATATGCATCAAAATGAAATAAATATACATCAAAACGAAGGAATTATGCATCGAAATGAAGGAAATATGCATCGAAACGAAGAAAATGTTGATCGAAATGAAGTAAATAGGCATCAAAATGAAGTAAATATACATCAAAACAAAGGAAATATACATCAAAATGAAATAAATATGCATCAAAATGAAGGAAATGTTGATATTAATAAAGTAATTATGCATCAAAATGGGTAAATATGCATCAAAATGAAGTAAATATTGATCGTAACGAAGTAAATATGCATAAAAATGAAGTAAATATGCATCGAAACGAAATAAATGCGAATCGAAACAAAGGAAATGTTGATCGTAATGAGGTAAATATGCATTAAAATAAAGTAAATATGCATCAAAACGTAAAAAATATTGATCGTAATGAATTAAATATGCATCAAAATGAAGAAAATATGCATAAAAATAAAGGAAATATGGATCGTAATGAAGTAAATATGCTTCAAAATGAAGTAAATAAGCATCGAAACGAAGTAAATATGCATCAAAATGAAATAAATATACATCAAAACGAAGGAAATATGCATCGAAACGAAGGAAATATTGATCGTAATGAAGTAAAAATGTTGATTGTAATGAAGTAAATATGCATCAAAATGATGGGAATATGCATAAAAAAGAAGTAAATATGCATCAAAATGACGGAAATATGCATCAAAACGAAGGAAATGTTGATCGTAATTTAGTAAATATGCATCGAAATGAAGGAAATATTGTTTGCAATTTAGTAAATATGCATCATAATTAAGGAAATATTCATCAAAACGATGTAAATGTTGATCGGAATGAAGTAATTATGCATCAAAATAAAGGAAATATGCATCGAAATGAAGTAAATATGCATCAAAATGAAGTAAATATACATGGAAACGAAGGAAATATGCATCGAAATGAAGGAAATATGTATCGAATCGAATGAAATATTGATCGTAATGAAGTAAATATGCATAAAAATAAAGGAAATGTGCATCGAAACGAAGGATATGTTGATCGTAGTGAAGTAAATATGCATCAAAATAAAATAAATATGCATCAAAATGAAGGAAATGTTGATCTTAATAAAGTAATTATGCATCAAAATGAAGTAAATATTGATCGTAACGAAGTAAATATGCATCAAAATGAAGTAAATATGCATCGAAACGAATGAAATATGAATCGAAACGATGGAAATATTGATCGTAATGAGGTAAATATTCATTAAAATAAAGTAAATATGCATCGAAACGAAGAAAATGTTGATCGTAATGAATTAAATATGCATCAAAATGAAGAAAATATGCATAAAAATGAAGGAAATATGAATCGTAATGAAGTAAATATGCATCAAAATGAAGGAAATAAGCATCGAAATGAAGTAAATATGCATCAAAATGAAATAAATATACATCAAAACGAAGGAATTATGCATCGAAATGAAGGAAATATGCATCGAAACGAAGAAAATGTTGATCGAAATGAAGTAAATAGGCATCAAAATGAAGTAAATATACATCAAAACAAAGGAAATATACATCAAAATGAAATAAATATGCATCAAAATGAAGGAAATGTTGATATTAATAAAGTAATTATGCATCAAAATGAAGTAAATATGCATCAAAATGAAGTAAATATTGATCGTAACGAAGTAAATATGCATCAAAATGAATTAAATATGCATCGAAACGAAATAAATGTGAATCGAAACAAAGGAAATGTTGATCGTAATGAGGTAAATATGCATTAAAATAAAGTAAATATGCATCGAAACGTAGAAAATATTGATCGTAATGAATTAAATATGCACAAAATGAAGAAAATATGCATAAAAATGAAGGAAATATGGATCGTAATGAAGTAAATATGCAACAAAATGAAGGAAATAAGCATCGAAACTAAGTAAATATGCAAAAAATGAAATAAATATACATCAAAATGAAGGAAATATGCATCGAAACGAAGGAAATATTGATCGTAATGAAGTAAAAATGTTGATTGTAATGAAGTAAATATGCATCAAAATGATGGGAATATGCATCAAAAAGAAGTAAATATGCATCAAAATGATGGAAATATGCATCAAAACGAAGGAAATATTGATCGTAATTTAGTAAATATGCATCAAAACGAAGTAAATATGCATCGAAATGAAGGAAATATTGTTCGCAATTTAGTAAATACGCATCAAAATTAAGGAAATATTCATCAAAACGATGGAAATGTTGATCGGAATGAAGTAATTATGCATCAAAATGAAGGAAATATGCATCGAAATGAAGTAAATATGCATCAAAATGAAGTAAATATACATGGAAAACGAAGGAAATATGCATCGAAATGAAGGAAATATGTATCGAATCAAAGGAAATATT
The DNA here is from genome assembly GCA_023678885.1 of Pogostemon cablin. Classification (NCBI taxonomy): domain Eukaryota; kingdom Viridiplantae; phylum Streptophyta; class Magnoliopsida; order Lamiales; family Lamiaceae; genus Pogostemon; species Pogostemon cablin. The sequence continues at coordinate 30,516 of JAHCLQ010000867.1, forward strand.
GATCGTAATGAAGTAAATATGCATCAAAATAAAGGAAATGTGCATCGAAACGAAGGATATGTTGATCGTAGTGAAGTAAATATGCATCAAAATAAAATAAATATGCATCAAAATGAAGGAAATGTTGATCTTAATAAAGTAATTATGCATCAAAATGAAGTAAATATTGATCGTAACGAAGTAAATATGCATCAAAATGAAGTAAATATGCATCGAAACGAAAGAAATATGAATCGAAACGAAGAAAATATTGATCGTAATGAGGTAAATATGCATTAAAATAAAGTAAATATGCATCGAAACGAAGAAAATGTTGATCGTAATGAATTAAATATGCATCAAAATGAAGAAAATATGCATAAAAATGAAGGAAATATGGATCGTAATGAAGTAAGTATGCATCAAAATGAAGGAAATAAGCATCGAAACGAAGTAAATATGCATCAAAATGAAATAAATATACATCAAAACGAAGGAATTATGCATCGAAATGAAGGAAATATGCATCGAAACGAAGAAAATGTTGATCGAAATGAAGTAAATAGGCATCAAAATGAAGTAAATATACATCAAAACAAAGGAAATATACATCAAAATGAAATAAATATGCATCAAAATGAAGGAAATGTTGATATTAATAAAGTAATTATGCATAAAAATGAAGTAAATATGCATCAAAATTAAGTAAATATTGATCGTAACGAAGTAAATATGCATAAAAATGAAGTAAATATGCATCGAAATGAAATAAATGCGAATCGAAACAAAGGAAATGTTGATCGTAATGAGGTAAATATGCATTAAAATAAAGTAAATATGCATCGAAACGTAGAAAATATTGATCGTAATGAATTAAATATGCATCAAAATGAAGAAAATATGCATAAAAATAAAGGAAATATGGATCGTAATGAAGTAAATATGCTTCAAAATGAAGTAAATAAGCATCGAAACGAAGTAAATATGCATCAAAATGAAATAAATATACATCAAAACGAAGGAAATATGCATCGAAACGAAGGAAATATTGATCGTAATGAAGTAAAAATGTTGATTGTAATGAAGTAAATATGCATCAAAATGATGGGAATATGCATCAAAAAGAAGTAAATATGCATCAAAATGACGGAAATATGCATCAAAACGAAGGAAATGTTGATCGTAATTTAGTAAATATGCATCGAAATGAAGGAAATATTGTTTGCAATTTAGTAAATACGCATCAAAATTAAGGAAATATTCATCAAAACGATGGAAATGTTGATCGGAATGAAGTAATTATGCATCAAAATGAAGGAAATATGCATCGAAATGAAGTAAATATGCATCAAAATGAAGTAAATATACATGGAAACGAAGGAAATATGCATCGAAATGAAGGAAATATGTATCGAATCGAAGGAAATATTGATCGTAATGAAGTAAATATGCATCAAAATAAAGGAAATGTGCATCGAAACGAAGGAAATGTTGATCGTAGTGAAGTAAATATGCATCAAAATAAAATAAAAATGCATCAAAATGAAGGAAATGTTGATCTTAATAAAGAAATTATGCAATAAAATGAAGTAAATATGCATCAAAATGAAGTAAATATTGATCGTAACGAAGTAAATACGCATCAAAATGAAGTAAATATGCATCGAAACGAAAGAAATATGAATCGAAACGAAGAAAATATTGATCGTAATGAGTAAATATGCATTAAAATAAAGTAAATATGCATCGAAACGAAGAAAATGTTGATCGTAATGAATTAAATATGCATCAAAATGAAGAAAATATGCATAAAAATGAAGGAAATATGGATCGTAATGAAGTAAATATGCATCAAAATGAAGGAAATAAGCATCGAAACGAAGTAAATATGCATCAAAATGAAATAAATATACATCAAAACGAAGGAATTATGCATCGAAATGAAGGAAATATGCATCGAAAAGAAGAAAATGTTGATCGAAATGAAGTAAATAGGCATCAAAATGAAGTAAATATACATCAAAACAAAGGAAATATACATCAAAAGGAAATAAATATGCATCAAAATGAAGGAAATGTTGATATTAATAAAGTAATTATGCATAAAAATGAAGTAAATATGCATCAAAATTAAGTAAATATTGATCGTAACGAAGTAAATATGCATAAAAATGAAGTAAATATGCATCGAAATGAAATAAATGCGAATCGAAACAAAGGAAATGTTGATCGTAATGAGGTAAATATGCATTAAAATAAAGTAAATATGCATCGAAACGTAGAAAATATTGATCGTAATGAATTAAATTGCATCAAAATGAAGAAAATATGCATAAAAATAAAGGAAATATGGATCGTAATGAAGTAAATATGCTTCAAAATGAAGTAAATAAGCATCGAAACGAATTAAATATGCATCAAAATGAAATAAATATACATCAAAACGAAGGAAATATGCATCGAAACGAAGGAAATATTGATAGTAATGAAGTAAAAATGTTGATTGTAATGAAGTAAATATGCATCAAAATGATGGGAATATGCATCAAAAAGAAGTAAATATGCATCAAAATGACGGAAATATGCATCAAAACGAGGGAAATGTTGATCGTAATTTAGTAAATATGCATCGAAATGAAGGAAATATTGTTTGCAATTTAGTAAATATGCATCATAATTAAGGAAATATTCATCAAAACGATGTAAATGTTGATCGGAATGAAGTAATTATGCATCAAAATAAAGGAAATATGCATCGAAATGAAGTAAATATGCATCAAAATGAAGTAAATATACATGGAAACGAAGGAAATATGCATCGAAATGAAGGAAATATGTATCGAATCGAATGAAATATTGATCGTAATGAAGTAAATATGCATCAAAATAAAGGAAATGTGCATCGAAACGAAGGATATGTTGATCGTAGTGAAGTAAATATGCATCAAAATAAAATAAATATGCATCAAAATGAAGGAAATGTTGATCTTAATAAAGTAATTATGCATCAAAATGAAGTAAATATTGATCGTAACGAAGTAAATATGCATCAAAATGAAGTAAATATGCATCGAAACGAAAGAAATATGAATCGAAACGAAGGAAATATTGATCGTAATGAGGTAAATATTCATTAAAATAAAGTAAATATGCATCGAAACGAAGAAAATGTTGATCGTAATGAATTAAATATGCATCAAAATGAAGAAAATATGCATAAAAATGAAGGAAATATGGATCGTAATGAAGTAAATATGCATCAAAATGAAGGAAATAAGCATCGAAACGAAGTAAATATGCATCAAAATGAAATAAATATACATCAAAACGAAGGAATTATGCATCGAAATGAAGGAAATATGCATCGAAACGAAGAAAATGTTGATCGAAATGAAGTAAATAGGCATCAAAATGAAGTAAATATACATCAAAACAAAGGAAATATACATCAAAATGAAATAAATATGCATCAAAATGAAGGAAATGTTGATATTAATAAAGTAATTATGCATCAAAATGAAGTAAATATGCATCAAAATGAAGTAAATATTGATCGTAACGAAGTAAATATGCATAAAAATGAAGTAAATATGCATCGAAATGAAATAAATGCGAATCGAAACAAAGGAAATGTTGATCGTAATGAGGTAAATATGCATTAAAATAAAGTAAATATGCATCGAAACGTAGAAAATATTGATCGTAATGAATTAAATATGCATCAAAATGAAGAAAATATACATAAAAATAAAGGAAATATGGATCGTAATGAAGTAAATATGCTTCAAAATGAAGTAAATAAGCATCGAAACGAAGTAAATATGCATCAAAATGAAATAAATATACATCAAAACGAAGGAAATATGCATCGAAACGAAGGAAATATTGATCGTAATGAAGTAAAAATGTTGATTGTAATGAAGTAAATATGCATCAAAATGATGGGAATATGCATCAAAAAGAAGTAAATATGCATCAAAATGACGGAAATATGCATCAAAACGAAGGAAATGTTGATCGTAATTTAGTAAATATGCATCGAAATGAAGGAAATATTGTTTGCAATTTAGTAAATATGCATCATAATTAAGGAAATATTCATCAAAACGATGGAAATGTTGATCGGAATGAAGTAATTATGCATCAAAATAAAGGAAATATGCATCGAAATGAAGTAAATATGCATCAAAATGAAGTAAATATACATGGAAACGAAGGAAATATGCATCGAAATGAAGGAAATATGTATCGAATCGAAGGAAATATTGATCGTAATGAAGTAAATATGCATCAAAATAAAGGAAATGTGCATCGAAACGAAGGATATGTTGATCGTAGTGAAGTAAATATGCATCAAAATAAAATAAATATGCATCAAAATGAAGGAAATGTTGATCTTAATAAAGTAATTATGCATCAAAATGAAGTAAATATTGATCGTAACGAAGTAAATATGCATCAAAATGAAGTAAATATGCATCGAAACGAAAGAAATATGAATCGAAACGATGGAAAATATTGATCGTAATGAGGTAAATATTCATTAAAATAAAGTAAATATGCATCGAAACGAAGAAAATGTTGATCGTAATGAATTAAATATGCATCAAAATGAAGAAAATATGCATAAAAATGAAGGAAATATGGATCGTAATGAAGTAAAGTATGCATCAAAATGAAGGAAATAAGCATCGAAACGAAGTAAATATGCATCAAAATGAAATAAATATACATCAAAACGAAGGAATTATGCATCGAAATGAAGGAAATATGCATCGAAACGAAGAAAATGTTGATCGAAATGAAGTAAATAGGCATCAAAATGAAGTAAATATACATCAAAACAAAGGAAATATACATCAAAATGAAATAAATATGCATCAAAATGAAGGAAATGTTGATATTAATAAAGTAATTATGCATCAAAATGAAGTAAATATGCATCAAAATGAAGTAAATATTGATCGTAACGAAGTAAATATGCATAAAAATGAAGTAAATATGCATCGAAACGAAATAAATGCGAATCGAAACAAAGGAAATGTTGATCGTAATGAGGTAAATATGCATTAAAATAAAGTAAATATGCATCGAAACGTAGAAAATATTGATCGTAATGAATTAAATATGCATCAAAATGAAGAAAATATGCATAAAAATAAAGGAAATATGGATCGTAATGAAGTAAATATGCTTCAAAATGAAGTAAATAAGCATCGAAACGAAGTAAATATGCATCAAAATGAAATAAATATACATCAAAACGAAGGAAATATGCATCGAAACGAAGGAAATATTGATCGTAATGAAGTAAAAATGTTGATTGTAATGAAGTAAATATGCATCAAAATGATGGGAATATGCATCAAAAAGAAGTAAATATGCATCAAAATGACGGAAATATGCATCAAAACGAAGGAAATTTTGATCGTAATTTAGTAAATATGCATCGAAATAAAGGAAATATTGTTTGCAATTTAGTAAATATGCATCATAATTAAGGAAATATTCATCAAAACGATGGAAATGTTGATCGGAATGAAGTAATTATGCATCAAAATGAAGGAAATATGCATCGAAATGAAGTAAATATGCATCAAAATGAAGTAAATATACATGGAAACGAAGGAAATATGCATCGAAATGAAGGAAATATGTATCGAATCGAAGGAAATATTGATCGTAATGAAGTAAATATGCATCAAAATAAAGGAAATGTGCATCGAAACGAAGGATATGTTGATCGTAGTGAAGTAAATATGCATCAAAATAAAATAAATATGCATCAAAATGAAGGAAATGTTGATCTTAATAAAGTAATTATGCATAAAAATGAAGTAAATATTGATCGTAACGAAGTAAATACGCATCAAAATGAAGTAAATATGCATCGAAACGAAAGAAATATGAATCGAAACGAAGAAAATATTGATCGTAATGAGGTAAATATGCATTAAAATAAAGTAAATATGCATCGAAACGAAGAAAATGTTGATCGTAATGAATTAAATATGCATCAAAATGAAGAAAATATGCATAAAAATGAAGGAAATATGGATCGTAATGAAGTAAATATGCATCAAAATGAAGGAAATAAGCATCGAAATGAAGTAAATATGCATCAAAATGAAATAAATATACATCAAAACGAAGGAATTATGCATCGAAATGAAGGAAATATGCATCGAAACGAAGAAAATGTTGATCGAAATGAAGTAAATAGGCATCAAAATGAAGTAAATATACATCAAAACAAAGGAAATATACATCAAAATGAAATAAATATGCATCAAAATGAAGGAAATGTTGATATTAATAAAGTAATTATGCATCAAAATGAAGTAAATATGCATCAAAATGAAGTAAATATTGATCGTAACGAAGTAAATATGCATAAAAATGAAGTAAATATGCATCGAAATGAAATAAATGCGAATCGAAACAAAGGAAATGTTGATCGTAATGAGGTAAATATGCATTAAAATAAAGTAAATATGCATCGAAACGTAGAAAATATTGATCGTAATGAATAAAATATGCATCAAAATGAAGAAAATATGCATAAAAATAAAGGAAATATGGATCGTAATGAAGTAAATATGCTTCAAAATGAAGTAAATAAGCATCGAAACGAAGTAAATATGCATCAAAATGAAATAAATATACATCAAAACGAAGGAAATATGCATCGAAACGAAAGAAATATTGATCGTAATGAAGTAAAAATGTTGATTGTAATGAAGTAAATATGCATCAAAATGATGGGAATATGCATCAAAAAGAAGTAAATATGCATCAAAATGACGGAAATATGCATCAAAACGAAGGAAATGTTGATCGTAATTTAGTAAATATGCATCGAAATGAAGGAAATATTGTTTGCAATTTAGTAAATACGCATCATAATTAAGGAAATATTCATCAAAACGATGGAAATGTTGATCGGAATGAAGTAATTATGCATCAAAATAAAGGAAATATGCATCGAAATGAAGTAAATATGCATCAAAATGAAGTAAATATACATGGAAACGAAGGAAATATGCATCGAAATGAAGGAAATATGTATCGAATCGAAGGAAATATTGATCGTAATGAAGTAAATATGCATCAAAATAAAGGAAATGTGCATCGAAACGAAGGAGATGTTGATCGTAGTGAAGTAAATATGCATCAAAATAAAATAAATATGTATCAAAATGAAGGAAATGTTGATCTTAATAAAGTAATTATGCATCAAAATGAAGTAAATATGCATCAAAATGAAGTAAATATTGATCGTAACGAAGTAAATATGCATCAAAATGAAGTAAATATGCATCGAAACGAAAGAAATATGAATCGAAACGAAGGAAATATTGATCGTAATGAGGTAAATATGCATTAAAATAAAGTAAATATGCATCGAAACGAAGAAAATGTTGATCGTAATGAATTAAATATGCATCAAAATGAAGAAAATATGCATAAAAATGAAGGAAATATGAATCGTAATGAAGTAAATATGCATCAAAATGAAGGAAATAAGCATCGAAACGAAGTAAATATGCATCAAAATGAAATAAATATACATCAAAACGAAGGAATTATGCATCGAAATGAAGGAAATATGCATCGAAACGAAGAAAATGTTGATCGAAATGAAGTAAATAGGCATCAAAATGAAGTAAATATACATCAAAACAAAGGAAATATACATCAAAATGAAATAAATATGCATCAAAATGAAGGAAATGTTGATATTAATAAAGTAATTATGCATCAAAATGAAGTAAATATGCATCAAAATGAAGTAAATATTGATCGTAACGAAGTAAATATGTTTCAAAATGAAGTAAATATGCATCGAAACGAAATAAATGCGAATCGAAACAAAGGAAATGTTGATCGTAATGAGGTAAATATGCATTAAAATAAAGTAAATATGCATCGAAACGTAGAAAATATTGATCGTAATGAATTAAATATGCATCAAAATGAAGAAAATATGCATAAAAATAAAGGAAATATGGATCGTAATGAAGTAAATATGCTTCAAAATGAAGTAAATAAGCATCGAAACGAAGTAAATATGCATCAAAATGAAATAAATATACATCAAAACGAAGGAAATATGCATCGAAACGAAGGAAATATTGATCGTAATGAAGTAAAAATGTTGATTGTAATGAAGTAAATATGCATCAAAATGATGGGAATATGCATCAAAAAGAAGTAAATATGCATCAAAATGACGGAAATATGCATCAAAACGAAGGAAATGTTGATCGTAATTTAGTAAATATGCATCGAAATGAAGGAAATATTGTTTGCAATTTAGTAAATACGCATCAAAATTAAGGAAATATTCATCAAAACGATGGAAATGTTGATCGGAATGAAGTAATTATGCATCAAAATGAAGGAAATATGCATCGAAATGAAGTAAATATGCATCAAAATGAAGTAAATATACATGGAAACGAAGGAAATATGCATCGAAATGAAGGAAATATGTATCGAATCGAAGGAAATATTGATCGTAATGAAGTAAATATGCATCAAAATAAAGGAAATGTGCATCGAAACGAAGGATATGTTGATCGTAGTGAAGTAAATATGCATCAAAATAAAATAAATATGCATCAAAATGAAGGAAATGTTGATCTTAATAAAGTAATTATGCATCAAAATGAAGTAAATATTGATCGTAACGAAGTAAATATGCATCAAAATGAAGTAAATATGCATCGAAACGAAAGAAATATGAATCGAAACGATGGAAATATTGATCGTAATGAGGTAAATATTCATTAAAATAAAGTACATATGCATCGAAACGAAGAAAATGTTGATCGTAATGAATTAAATATGCATCAAAATGAAGAAAATATGCATAAAAATGAAGGAAATATGAATCGTAATGAAGTAAATATGCATCAAAATGAAGGAAATAAGCATCGAAATGAAGTAAATATGCATCAAAATGAAATAAATATACATCAAAACGAAGGAATTATGCATCGAAATGAAGGAAATATGCATCGAAACGAAGAAAATGTTGATCGAAATGAAGTAAATAGGCATCAAAATGAAGTAAATATACATCAAAACAAAGGAAATATACATCAAAATGAAATAAATATGCATCAAAATGAAGGAAATGTTGATATTAATAAAGTAATTATGCATCAAAATGAAGTAAATATGCATCAAAATGAAGTAAATATTGATCGTAACGAAGTAAATATGCATCTAAAATGAAGTAAATATGCATCGAAACGAAATAAATGTGAATCGAAACAAAGGAAATGTTGATCGTAATGAGGTAAATATGCATTAAAATAAAGTAAATATGCATCGAAACGTAGAAAATATTGATCGTAATGAATTAAATATGCATCAAAATGAAGAAAATATGCATAAAAATAAAGGAAATATGGATCGTAATGAAGTAAATATGCTTCAAAATGAAGTAAATAAGCATCGAAACGAAGTAAATATGCATCAAAATGAAATAAATATACATCAAAACGAAGGAAATATGCATCGAAACGAAGGAAATATTGATCGTAATGAAGTAAAAATGTTGATTGTAATGAAGTAAATATGCATCAAAATGATGGGAATATGCATCAAAAAGAAGTAAATATGCATCAAAATGATGGAAATATGCATCAAAACGAAGGAAATGTTGATCGTAATTTAGTAAATATGCATCAAAACGAAGTAAATATGCATCGAAATGAAGGAAATATTGTTCGCAATTTAGTAAATACGCATCAAAATTAAGGAAATATTCATCAAAACGATGGAAATGTTGATCGGAATGAAGTAATTATGCATCAAAATGAAGGAAATATGCATCGAAATGAAGTAAATATGCATCAAAATGAAGTAAATATACATGGAAACGAAGGAAATATGCATCGAAATGAAGGAAATATGCATCGAATCGAAGGAAATATTGATCGTAATGAAGTAAATATGTATCAAAATAAAGGAAATGTGCATCGAAACGAAGGAAATGTTGATCGTAGTGAAGTAAATATGCATCAAAATAAAATGAATATGCATCAAAATGAAGGAAATGTTGATCTTAATAAAGTAATTATGCATCAAAATGAAGTAAATATGCATCAAAATGAAGTAAATATTGATCGTAACGAAGTAAATACGCATCAAAATGAAGTAAATATGCATCGAAACGAAAGAAATATGAATCGAAACGAAGAAAATATTGATCGTAATGAGGTAAATATGCATTAAAATAAAGTAAATATGCATCGAAACGAAGAAAATGTTGATCGTAATGAATTAAATATGCATCAAAATGAAGAAAATATGCATAAAAATGAAGGAAATATGGATCGTAATGAAGTAAATATGCATCAAAATGAAGGAAATAAGCATCGAAACGAAGTAAATATGCATCAAAATGAAATAAATATACATCAAAACGAAGGAATTATGCATCGAAATGAAGGAAATATGCATCGAAACGAAGAAAATGTTGATCGAAATGAAGTAAATAGGCATCAAAATGAAGTAAATATACATCAAAACAAAGGAAATATACATCAAAATGAAATAAATATGCATCAAAATGAAGGAAATGTTGATATTAATAAAGTAATTATGCATCAAAATGAAGTAAATATGCATCAAAATGAAGTAAATATTGATCGTAACGAAGTAAATATGCATCAAAATGAAGTAAATATGCATCGAAACGAAATAAATGCGAATCGAAACAAAGGAAATGTTGATCGTAATGAGGTAAATATGCATTAAAATAAAGTAAATATGCATCGAAACGTAGAAAATATTGATCGTAATGAATTAAATATGCATCAAAATGAAGAAAATATGCATAAAAATAAAGGAAATATGGATCGTAATGAAGTAAATATGCTTCAAAATGAAGTAAATAAGCATCGAAACGAAGTAAATATGCATCAAAATGAAATAAATATACATCAAAACGAAGGAAATATGCATCGAAACGAAAGAAATATTGATCGTAATGAAGTAAAAATGTTGATTGTAATGAAGTAAATATGCATCAAAATGATGGGAATATGCATCAAAAAGAAGTAAATATGCATCAAAATGACGGAAATATGCATCAAAACGAAGGAAATGTTGATCGTAATTTAGTAAATATGCATCAAAACGAAGTAAATATGCATCGAAATGAAGGAAATATTGTTCGCAATTTAGTAAATACGCATCAAAATTAAGGAAATATTCATCAAAACGATGGAAATGTTGATCGGAATGAAGTAATTATGCATCAAAATGAAGGAAATATGCATCGAAATGAAGTAAATATGCATCAAAATGAAGTAAATATACATGGAAACGAAGGAAATATGCATCGAAATGAAGGAAATATGCATCGAATCGAAGGAAATATTGATCGTAATGTAGTAAATATGTATCAAAATAAAGGAAATGTGCATCGAAACGAAGGAAATGTTGATCGTAGTGAAGTAAATATGCATCAAAATAAAATAAATATGCATCAAAATGAAGGAAATGTTGATCTTAATAAAGTAATTATGCATCAAAATGAAGTAAATATGCATCAAAATGAAGTAAATATTGATCGTAACGAAGTAAATACGCATCAAAATGAAGTAAATATGCATCGAAACGAAAGAAATATGAATCGAAACGAAGAAAATATTGATCGTAATGAGGTAAATATGCATTAAAATAAAGTAAATATGCATCGAAACGAAGAAAATGTTGATCGTAATGAATTAAATATGCATCAAAATGAAGAAAATATGCATAAAAATGAAGGAAATATGGATCGTAATGAAGTAAGTATGCATCAAAATGAAGGAAATAAGCATCGAAACGAAGTAAATATGCATCAAAATGAAATAAATATACATCAAAACGAAGGAATTATGCATCGAAATGAAGGAAATATGCATCGAAACGAAGAAAATGTTGATCGAAATGAAGTAAATAGGCATCAAAATGAAGTAAATATACATCAAAACAAAGGAAATATACATCAAAATGAAATAAATATGCATCAAAATGAAGGAAATGTTGATATTAATAAAGTAATTATGCATCAAAATGAAGTAAATATGCATCAAAATGAAGTAAATATTGATCGTAACGAAGTAAATATGCATCAAAATGAAGTAAATATGCATCGAAACGAAATAAATGCGAATCGAAACAAAGGAAATGTTGATCGTAATGAGGTAAATATGCATTAAAATAAAGTAAATATGCATCGAAACGTAGAAAATATTGATCGTAATGAATTAAATATGCATCAAAATGAAGAAAATATGCATAAAAATAAAGGAAATATGGATCGTAATGAAGTAAATATGCTTCAAAATGAAGTAAATAAGCATCGAAACGAAGTAAATATGCATCAAAATGAAATAAATATACATCAAAACGAAGGAAATATGCATCGAAACGAAGGAAATATTGATCGTAATGAAGTAAAAATGTTGATTGTAATGAAGTAAATATGCATCAAAATGATGGGAATATGCATCAAAAAGAAGTAAATATGCATCAAAATGACGGAAATATGCATCAAAACGAAGGAAATGTTGATCGTAATTTAGTAAATATGCATCGAAATAAAGGAAATATTGTTTGCAATTTAGTAAATACGCATCAAAATAAAGGAAATATTCATCAAAACGATGGAAATGTTGATCGGAATGAAGTAATTATGCATCAAAATGAAGGAAATATGCATCGAAATGAAGTAAATATGCATCAAAATGAAGTAAATATACATGGAAACGAAGGAAATATGCATCGAAATGAAGGAAATATGTATCGAATCGAAGGAAATATTGATCGTAATGAAGTAAATATGCATCAAAATAAATGAAATGTGCATCGAAACGAAGGAAATGTTGATCGTAGTGAAGTAAATATGCATCAAAATGAAATAAATATGCATCAAAATGAAGGAAATGTTGATCTTAATAAAGTAATTATGCATCAAAATGAAGTAAATATGCATCAAAATGAAGTAAATATTGATCGTAACGAAGTAAATATGCATCAAAATGAAGTAAATATGCATCGAAACGAAAGAAATATGAATCGAAACGATGGAAATATTGATCGTAATGAGGTAAATATTCATTAAAATAAAGTAAATATGCATCGAAACGAAGAAAATGTTGATCGTAATGAATTAAATATGCATCAAAATGAAGAAAATATGCATAAAAATGAAGGAAATATGGATCGTAATGAAGTAAATATGCATCAAAATGAAGGAAATAAGCATCGAAACGAAGTAAATATGCATCAAAATGAAATAAATATACATCAAAACGAAGGAATTATGCATCGAAATGAAGGAAATATGCATCGAAACGAAGAAAATGTTGATCGAAATGAAGTAAATAGGCATCAAAATGAAGTAAATATACATCAAAACAAAGGAAATATACATCAAAATGAAATAAATATGCATCAAAATGAAGGAAATGTTGATATTAATAAAGTAATTATGCATCAAAATGAAGTAAATATGCATCAAAATGAAGTAAATATTGATCGTAACGAAGTAAATATGCATCAAAATGAAGTAAATATGCATCGAAACGAAATAAATGTGAATCGAAACAAAGGAAATGTTGATCGTAATGAGGTAAATATGCATTAAAATAAAGTAAATATTCATCGAAACGTAGAAAATATTGATCGTAATGAATTAAATATGCATCAAAATGAAGAAAATATGCATAAAAATAAAGGAAATATGGATCGTAATGAAGTAAATATGCTTCAAAATGAAGTAAATAAGCATCGAAACGAAGTAAATATGCATCAAAATGAAATAAATATACATCAAAACGAAGGAAATATGCATCGAAACGAAAGAAATATTGATCGTAATGAAGTAAAAATGTTGATTGTAATGAAGTAAATATGCATCAAAATGATGGGAATATGCATCAAAAAGAAGTAAATATGCATCAAAATGACGGAAATATGCATCAAAACGAAGGAAATGTTGATCGTAATTTAGTAAATATGCATCAAAACGAAGTAAATATGCATCGAAATGAAGGAAATATTGTTCGCAATTTAGTAAATACGCATCAAAATTAAGGAAATATTCATCAAAACGATGGAAATGTTGATCGGAATGAAGTAATTATGCATCAAAATGAAGGAAATATGCATCGAAATGAAGTAAATATGCATCAAAATGAAGTAAATATACATGGAAACGAAGGAAATATGCATCGAAATGAAGGAAATATGCATCGAATCGAAGGAAATATTGATCGTAATGTAGTAAATATGTATCAAAATAAAGGAAATGTGCATCGAAACGAAGGAAATGTTGATCGTAGTGAAGTAAATATGCATCAAAATAAAATGAATATGCATCAAAATGAAGGAAATGTTGATCTTAATAAAGTAATTATGCATCAAAATGAAGTAAATATGCATCAAAATGAAGTAAATATTGATCGTAACGAAGTAAAATACGCATCAAAATGAAGTAAATATGCATCGAAACGAAAGAAATATGAATCGAAACGAAGAAAATATTGATCGTAATGAGGTAAATATGCATTAAAATAAAGTAAATATGCATCGAAACGAAGAAAATGTTGATCGTAATGAATTAAATATGCATCAAAATGAAGAAAATATGCATAAAAATGAAGGAAATATGGATCGTAATGAAGTAAGTATGCATCAAAATGAAGGAAATAAGCATCGAAACGAAGTAAATATGCATCAAAATGAAATAAATATACATCAAAACGAAGGAATTATGCATCGAAATGAAGGAAATATGCATCGAAACGAAGAAAATGTTGATCGAAATGAAGTAAATAGGCATCAAAATGAAGTAAATATACATCAAAACAAAGGAAATATACATCAAAATGAAATAAATATGCATCAAAATGAAGGAAATGTTGATATTAATAAAGTAATTATGCATAAAAATGAAGTAAATATGCATCAAAATTAAGTAAATATTGATCGTAACGAAGTAAATATGCATAAAAATGAAGTAAATATGCATCGAAATGAAATAAATGCGAATCGAAACAAAGGAAATGTTGATCGTAATGAGGTAAATATGCATTAAAATAAAGTAAATATGCATCGAAACGTAGAAAATATTGATCGTAATGAATTAAATATGCATCAAAATGAAGAAAATATGCATAAAAATAAAGGAAATATGGATCGTAATGAAGTAAATATGCTTCAAAATGAAGTAAATAAGCATCGAAACGAAGTAAATATGCATCAAAATGAAATAAATATACATCAAAACGAAGGAAATATGCATCGAAGCGAAGGAAATATTGATCGTAATGAAGTAAAAATGTTGATTGTAATGAAGTAAATATGCATCAAAATGATGGGAATATGCATCAAAAAGAAGTAAATATGCATCAAAATGACGGAAATATGCATCAAAACGAAGGAAATTTTGATCGTAATTTAGTAAATATGCATCGAAATAAAGGAAATATTGTTTGCAATTTAGTAAATATGCATCATAATTAAGGAAATATTCATCAAAACGATGGAAATGTTGATCGGAATGAAGTAATTATGCATCAAAATAAAGGAAATATGCATCGAAATGAAGTAAATATGCATCAAAATGAAGTAAATATACATGGAAACGAAGGAAATATGCATCGAAATGAAGGAAATATGTATCGAATCGAAGGAAATATTGATCGTAATGAAGTAAATATGCATCAAAATAAAGGAAATGTGCATCGAAACGAAGGATATGTTGATCGTAGTGAAGTAAATATGCATCAAAATAAAATAAAAATGCATCAAAATGAAGGAAATGTTGATCTTAATAAAGTAATTATGCATAAAAATGAAGTAAATATGCATCAAAATGAAGTAAATATTGATCGTAACGAAGTAAATACGCATCAAAATGAAGTAAATATGCATCGAAACGAAATAAATATGAATCGAAACGATGGAAATATTGATCGTAATGAGGTAAATATTCATTAAAATAAAGTACATATGCATCGAAACGAATTAAATGTTGACCGTAAATGAATTAAATATGCATCAAATGAAGAAAATATGCATAAAAATGAAGAAATATGGAATCGTAATGAAGTAAATATGCATCAAAATGAAGAAATAAGCATCGAAACGAAGTAAATATGCATCAAAATGAAATAAATATACATCAAAACGAAGGAATTATGCATCGAAATGAAGGAAATATGCATCGAAACGAAAAAATGTTGATCAAAATGAAGTAAATAGGTATCAAAATGAAGTAAATATACATCAAAACAAAGGAAATAACATCAAAATGAAATAAATATGCATCAAAATGAAGGAAATGTTGATATTAATAAAGTAATTATGCATCAAAATGAAGTAAATATGCATCAAAATGAAGTAAATATTGATCGTAACGAAGTAAATATGCATCAAAATGAAGTAAATATGCATCGAAACGAAATAAATGTGAATCGAAACAAAGGAAAGTTGATCGTAATGAGGTAAATATGCATTAAAAAAAGTAAATATGCATCGAAACGTAGAAAAA
Organism: Pogostemon cablin; assembly: GCA_023678885.1. NCBI lineage: Eukaryota > Viridiplantae > Streptophyta > Magnoliopsida > Lamiales > Lamiaceae > Pogostemon > Pogostemon cablin. The sequence continues at coordinate 47,059 of JAHCLQ010000867.1, forward strand.
TTTTGATCGTAATGAATTAAATAATGCATCAAAATGAAGAAAATATGCATAAAAATAAAAGGAAATATGATCGTAATGAAGTAAATATGCTTCAAAATGAAGTAAATAAGCATCGAAACGAAGTAAATATGCATCAAAATGAAATAAATATACATCAAAAACGAAGTAAATATGCATCGAAACGAAGAAATATTGATCGTAATGAAGTAAAAAATGTTGATTGTAATGAAGTAAATACCATCAAAATGATGGGAAATATGCATCAAAAAGAAGTAAATATGCATCAAATGATGGAAATATGCATCAAAACGAAGGAAATGTTGATCGTAATTTAGTAAATATGCATCAAAACGAAGTAAATACGCATCGAAATGAAGGAAATATTGTTCGCATTTAATAAATACGCATCAAAATTAAGGAAATATTCATCAAAACGATGGAAATGTTATCGGAATGAAGTAATTATGCATCAAAATGAAGAAAATATGCATCGAAATGAGTAAATATGCATCAAAATGAAGAAAATATACATGGAAACGAAGGAAATATGCATCGAAATGAAGGAAATATGCATCGAATCGAAGGAAATATTGATCGTAATGAAGTAAATATGTATCAAAATAAAGGAAATGTGCATCGAAACGAAGGAAATGTTGATCCGTAGTGAAGTAAATATGCATCAAAATAAAATGAATATGCATCAAAATGAAGGAAATGTTGATCGTTAATAAAGTAATAATGCATCAAAATGAAGTAAAATGCATCAAAATGAAAATTAGTAAATATTGATCGTAACGAAGTAAATACGCATCAAAATGAAGTAAATATGCATCGAAATGAAAGAAATATGAATCGAAATGAGAAAATATTGATCGTAATGAGGTAAATATGCATTAAAATAAAGTAAATATGCATCGAAACGAATAAAATGTTGACCGTAATTGAATTAAATATGCATCAAAATAAGAAAATATGCATAAAAATGAAAGAAATAGGATCGTAATGAAGTAAATATGCATCAAAATGAAGGAAATAAGCATCGAAACGAAGTAAATATGCATCAAAATGAAAAAAATATACATCAAAACGAAGGAATTATGCATCGAAATGAAGGAAATATGCATCAAAACGAAGAAAATGTTGATCGAAATGAAGTAAAATATCATCAAAATGAAGTAAATATACATCAAAACAAAGAAATATACATCAAAATGAAAATAAATATGCATCAAAATGAAGGAAATGTTGATATTAATAAAGTAATATGCATCAAAATGAAGTAAATATGCATCAAAATGAAGTAAATATTTATCGTAATGAAGTAAATATGTATCAAAATGAAGTAAATATGCATCGAAACGAAATAAATTGCGAATTGAAACAAAGGAAATGTTGATCGTAATGAGATAAATATGGATTAAAATAAAGTAAATACATCGAAACGTAGAAAATATTGATCGTAATGAATTAAATATGCATCAAAATGAAGAAAATATGCATAAAAATAAAGGAAATATGGATCGTAATGAAGTAAATATGCTTCAAAATGAAGTAAATAACATCGAAAAGAAGTAAATATGCATCAAAATGAAATAAATTAACATCAAAAACGAAGGAAATATGCATCGAAACGAAGGAAATATGATCGTAATAAGTAAAAATGTTGATTGTAATGAGTAAATATGCATCAAAATGATGGAATATGCATCAAAAAGAAGTAAATATGCATCAAAATGACGAAAAATGCATCAAAACGAAGGAAATGTTGATCGTAATTTAGTAAATATGCATCGGAATGAAGGAAATATTGTTTGCAATTTTGTAAATACGCATCAAAATTAAAAATATTCATCAAAATGATGGAAATGTTGATCGGAATGAAGTAATTATGCATCAAAATGAAGGAAATATGCATCGAAATGAAGTAAATATGCATCAAAATGAAGCAAATATACATAAAGGAAGGAAAAATGCATAAAAATGAAGGAAATATGTATCGAATCGAAGGAAATATTGATCGTAATGAAGTAAATATCATCAAATAAAGAAATGTGCATCGAAACGAAGGAAATGTTAATCGTAGTGAAGTAAATATGCATCAAAATGAAATAAATATGCATCAAAATGAAGGAAATGTTATCTTAATAAAGTAATTAATGCATCAAAATGAATAAAGTATGCAACAAAATGAAGTAAATATTGATCGTAACGAAGTAAATATGCATCAAAATGAAGTAAATATGCATCGAAACGAAGAAATATGAATCGAAACGAAGGAAATATTGATCGTAATGAGGTAAATATGCATTAAAATAAAGTAAATATCATCGAAACGAAGAAAATGTTGATCGTAATGAATTAAATATGCATCAAAATGAAAAAATAATGCATAAAAATGAAGGAAATATGGATCGTAATGTATAAATATGCATCAAAATGATGGAAATAAGCATCGAAACGAAGTAAATATGCATCAAAATGAAATAAATATACATCAAAACGAAGGAATTATGCATCGAAATGAAGGAAATATGCATCGAAACGAAGAAAATGTGATCGAAATGAAGTAAATAGACATCAAAATGAAGTAAATATACATCAAAACAAAGGAAATATACATCAAAATGAAATAAATATGCATCAAAATGAAGGAAATGTTGATATTAAAAAGTAATTATGCATCAAAATGAAGTAAAAATGCATCAAAATGAAGTAAATATTGATCGTAACGAAGTAAATATGCATCAAAATGAAGTAAATATGCATCGAAACGAAATAAATGTGAATCGAAAACAAAGGAAATGTTGATCGTAATTGAGTAAATATGCATTAAAATAAAGTAAATATGCATCGAAACGTAGAAAATATTGATCGTAATGAATTAAATATGCATCAAAATGAAGAAAATATGCATAAAAATAAAGGAAATATGGATCGTAATGAAGTAAATATGCTTCAAAATGAAGTAAATAAGCATCGAAACGAAGTAAATATGCATCAAAATGAAATAAATATACATCAAAACGAAGGAATAAGCATCGAAACGAAGGAAATATTGATCGTAAATGAAGTAAAAATGTTGATTGTAATGAAGTAAATATGCATCAAAATGATGGGAATATGCATAAAAAAGAAGTAAATATGCATCAAAATGACGGAAATATGTATCAAAACGAAGGAAATGTTGATCGTAATTTAGTAAATATGCATCGAAATGAAGGAAATATTGTTTTGCAATTTAGTAAATACGCATCAAAATTAACGAAATATTCATACAAAACGATGGAAATGTTGATCGGAATGAAGTAATTATGCATTAAAATGAAGGAAATATGCATCGAACTGAAGTAAATATGCATCAAAATGAAGTAAATATACATGAAAAACGAAGGAAATATGCATATAAATGAAAGGAAATATGTATCGAATCGAAGGAAATATTGATCGAAATGAAGTAATATGCATCAAAATAAAGGAAATGTGCATCGAAACGAAGAAATGTTAGATCGTATGAAGTAAATATGCATCAAAATGAATAAAATGCATCAAAATGAAGGAAATGGTTGACTTAATAAAGTAATGATGCATCAAAATGAAGTAAATATGCAACAAAATGAAGTAAATATTGATCGTAACGAAGTAAATATGCATCAAAATGAAGTAAATATGCATCGAAACGAAAGAAATATGAATCGAAACGAAGGAAATATTGATCGTAATGAGGTAAATATGCATTAAAATAAAGTAAATATGCATCGAAACGAAGAAAATGTTGATCGTAATGAATTAAATATGCATCAAAATGAAGAAAATATGCATAAAAATGAAGGAAATATGGATCGTAATGTAGTAAATATCATCAAAATGAAGAAATAAGCATCGAAACGAAGTAAATATGCATCAAAATGAAATAAATATACATCAAAACGAAGAAATATGCATCGAAACGAAGGAAATATGATCGTAATGAAGTAAAAATGTTGATTGAAATGAAGTAAATATGCATCAAAATGATGGGAATATGCATCAAAAAGAAGTAAAATCATCAAAAATGACGGAAATATGTATCAAAACGAAGGAAATGTTGATCGTAATTTAGTAAATATGCATCGAAAAGAAGGAAATATTGTTTGCAATTTAGTAAATACGCATC